>PVIJ01003543.1:0-133070 GCA_004024925.1 Scalopus aquaticus
AGAAGATGTGGTACATATACACAATGGAGTACTATTCAGCATGGAAAGAAGATAAACACATGCAATTTGCAGCAACATGGATGGAATTAGAGGGGATCATACTCAGTGAAATAAGCCAGAAAGAAAGAGAAAAATATCGAATGGTTTCACTTATAACAGGACTATAGGGAGGCCGGGTGGGAGAGAGACAATCAGTGGGTGGGGGGGGGGGAGGAAGGAGCCCAAGGGAGGGAAGGGAAAGGGCACAAAATGGAATAGAAAAGAACACAAGGGACCATGGAGATGGATCACGGGTGAATTGGTGGTGGGCTACCCAAGGGGAATGCAAAATGTAAAAGACATAAATAACAATAAAAATATATATAAAAAAAATAAATAAAAAATAAAATTATTTAGCTTCAAAATCTAAAGTGCTCAGAAATCTTGTTTTCATAGGTCTCTCTCTCCTTTTCCTCCTCCTCCTCCTCTTCCCTTTCTCTCTCTCTTTCTATATATATGTATTCACATATATGTACATATGTATTCTATGTATGTATATATGTATTTATATAAATGAATTCATTCATAGAAATAATTGTATTCATATATGAATACATAGAATACATAGAATAATGTATACATATATGAATACATAGAATAATGTATTCATACATGTGTGCATATATGAATTCTATATATGTATATGTGTGTGTGTGTGTGTGTGTATATATATATATATATATATATATATATATATATATATATGAATTCATTCATAGAAATAATGCCTTAACATCTGTTGTCTTTCTTTTGATAATATCTCTGGAGTACTCCAGATTTAATTCATCATTTGCTTTTTAAATTCGATATACTTGATACAAACCTTTAATGATCTTCAACCAACTTTCTATCATTCTGGTAAAATGATTTGGAGAGGTATTTGAAATGGTAGAAGTGAGCCCATTTTAGAAATTAGTTCCCTTATTAGAATAATCCTAAACAGTGATTTTATCATTACAGCATCACGACTCAAAGAATAGCTGATTTTTATGGCAATAATGTCTTTGCCCTCAAAAGACCTTAAACACCCTCTTGTAAAATGAACATCTTTCTATTGACCATGAGGAATACATTTTCTAACAGGGGCAGATAATTCCTATTCATCATGTCAGATGAGGAAAGAAGAGTTTTTAGTATATTGAATGTATCGTTTGGCATGTCTAATGTAAGGATTGTATCTATAAATATTGTGAAATGTCTGGCTTGCTCATGTTCAAGAGCACTTTTAATTAGTACATTGACTTTTTTGAAGGTGTTTTACAATCACGAAATAACATTTAAGTGCATTCTAAGTGGATATGTACTTGTGTTTTTGCTTGTCTCTTGTTCAGCAATCTTGACCTTCAAGGCAGATAGTAAGGACAACCAGTGTTGAATTTTAGTGATGACTTACATTAGATAAGGACATTACCTTTTTATTTAATTCTATCTCACTTAGAATATAATTTGCTACATCTCAAATATTTCACAGTAGGTATTTAAAATGTTTCCGAGTATCAGGTCCATTTATTTTAACATCTATGTCTCTGTTGACATTTAGTGCTGTGCTGATTTGAGATATATTATAATCTTATTTATCTTCATTGGAAAAACAGCTTGATGTCACTCTAAATGTCCTTAGTAAGTAATAATGAATTGTCCTTTAAAATAGTACTCAGTAGTATTAAAAATAGTAAAAGGCAAAGTAATAAGTGCCTCATATCATTAAGAAGGAAAGAGGATCAAATTGATACATATTAAAATGCTTCTGTACTCAACTTTAATTTATTAACTCTTAAAACTCATTTTTATTAAACACACTCAGAAGGCAGGACATTATGGTTGGTGTAAAACAGAAAAATGAGAAAAGTTCCATGTCTTCGTGTTTGTTTGTTTTTTTAAAGATTTATTTATTTATACATACAAGCTGGGGTACAGGCCAGAGGTGTGGGGTGGCGAGAGGGTTCACCAGAGACAGAGTGGGAAGCAGAACAGGCAGATCAGAAATACACTGCTGAGGGGAGCAGCGGGTGAGGCAGGAGAGGTCTGCCGCCCCATGTGGGAATCTCACCGGCTGGGCGTCGAACTTGCATGGCTGCTGCCGACAGCTCCACAGCGCAGTGCTTTACCGTGCGCCACCAGGCAGGCCCTCTTTGTGTGTTTTTAGTAGAGTTTATATAGAATAAAGAAAGATATGCACACTTAAAATACAAGATTGGGTTTGATTATTTCCAAAAAGTATGAGATGGGAGTTCAGGAGCCGAAGGATCTTTTTGCTGATTTATTTAGGAAATATTTTACATTAAATATACATATTTTTTTCTTTTTTTTTTTTTAAGATTTATTTATACAAGCTGGAGTACAGGCCAGAGGCATGGGGCGACGAGAGGGTTCACCAGAGACAGAGTGGGGAACAGAACAGGCAGATCAGAAATACACTGCTGAGGGGAGCAGCGGGCGAGGCAGGAGAGGTCTGCCACACCATGTGGGAATCTCCCGGGCTGGGCATCGAACCCGCATCGTGCACTGCCAACAGCTCCACAGCGCAGTGCCCAACTGCTGCGCCATCAGGGAGGCCCCATTAAATATATTTTTTTGACCAAGTCATTCCATCCAATGATGTTCATCAAAAAACAAAAACACTTATGCCCCTACAAAATCATATACAGTGCTATTAATAACAAAAGTAATTATATAATTCAAACCTGAAATCATGAACATTTTCATTACCAGTTAATAGTAAGAGTGAAAGTCTAACCAGCTTTCAGTTATGTAACATAATTAAATCCTATAGATCTCTGTACTATACCAAATAATGTATAATGCACTTAAACCAATTATCAGGGCCAAAACTGAGGCAACAACTAAATGCTCTCACTCACCAGAACTTAAGCACCTCGATCTTAATAGCAGGGGCAAACACTCCAGGCAAGGAACTACCCCTCAAAAACACAATACAGTTCTCTCTTTGTGGCTTTGTCTCAATTATAGTCTCTACCTAGCAGTACATCTCGTGTTCAACCACAACCTAGAGGTTGAGAATGGAGTAAGACTGTTCAAGATATTTTGACTTTGGGAATTAAGGGGATAATTGTGGATCATATATCCCACAACTTGGATATTTGTAGCACTGTAAGAATACAATGCTTAATATTGGAAAATTTTAAAACTTTCCTTCAGGGTTTAGAACAAGGAAAGGATGCCCACTTTCACCATTTCTTTTTAATTTACTATTAGAAGTTTTGGTTCAAGCAATCAGAATACAGGAAATAAAAGTAGTTCAGATTGGAAAAGAATAATTGAAACTATCATTATTTGCTGAAGTTATGATCACTTACATATATAAAAATCCCTGAGAGTACCCAAAAAGAGATACTCAAAATAATAAATGAATTCAAAAAGTTTCAAGTTACAAAAACCAGCATACAAACATCTGTGGAATTTTTATATATAATTAATGAGATGAAAAAAAATTAAGAAAATCATTCATTACTACATCAAAAAGAACCAAATATCAAATTATATTATCCTAGCACTTATACAACATGAAGAACAATGAAAACTACATTACTAAAGGGTATAGATCATGCCATAAAGAGATGGAAAGATGTTCATACTCACAAAATGAGAGAGATTCAGTGTAGTCAAAATGACTAACGAAAGTGTTATGTGATTTTAATGTAATACCCATCAAAAAACCAAAAATATTCTTCAAATAAATTGGACAAAAACATTAAAATTTATTTGGAACACTGAAAGGCATTGAACAGCAAAAGCAAACCTGGACAGAAAGGAGGAAAATGGAGGCATCATGAAGCAACAGTAATTAAAATAATGTGATTTTGGCATAAAAATTAAAATAATATGGTATTGATGTAAAATTGACACGTGAATCTATGGAATAAAATGAAAATCCCAGAAATAAGTGCAGGTATACATCAATACCTAAATCATGATGGAGCCATACTCTACAATGGGGAAAGGTTAGTTTCTTTAACAAATTTTGCTGGGAAAACTGGAAGACCAAATGTCAAAAAATGAAATTGGATCACTCTTTAATTCCATGTACAAAAATAAGTTCTAAATTAAAGAATTAGATGTAAGGCTTGTAACAATAAAAATATAGAGAGAAAACATTTGAGGTATGTTTCCTGATATCAATGATAAATATGTTTTTGGGGATTCCACCCAATACAGCAAGGGAAATTAAATAATAAATAAACAATTGGAATTGCCTCAAATTCAATACCTTTTACACAGCAAATGAAAATATGAGTTAATTAAAAATATTTCCTACTCAATGGGAGAAAATATTTACACATGACAAGGGGTTAATATCCAAGATAAAGAAAAAAAATTCAATTAAGAATAAAAAGAAACCCAATTAATAAATGGGCAGCAGATTTGAACAGACTGTTTACCAAAAAGGATATCCACAAAGTCAATAGATCCTTGGGGGAAAATGCTAGCTTTTAATAATGGGGATGCTATTCAAATCTGCATTGAAATCTCAGCTCATACTCCTGAGAATGTCACTTATAAAAAAGATCTCAATTACACGTGCTGGAGAGGATCAGAAAAAGTGCAACAACCCTATTTCATTCATGGTGGGAATGTAAATTGGTGTAACTAATTTGAAAAGTGATCTGGATTTACCTTCAAAAACTGAAAATGGAAATACCATATGATCCAGCAGACCTATACATTTATCCAAAGAACATGAAATCATTAATTCAAAAAATTATGTGCTTTATATAGTTTATGTAGCATTATTTAAAATACCTAGGACTTGGAAAAAACCTAAATGCGCAGTGATAGACGTTCGGTTCAGGACAATGTAGTATGTCCCCAAACGAAATACTATTCATCTATAAGAAAAGACAAAATGTTGCCATTTACAGAAAAATGGAAGGCTTTCAAGGGGATTATGTGTAGTAAAACAAGTCAGGATGACAGTGACAAATACTGACTTTATATGTGGGTGGTTTAATGAAGTAAAATATTTATAAAAGCTGGTGGACACAAATAAAATGAAGTGAGACTTCTGAGGTTAAGAGGGTGGGCAAAGGGAGAAAAAGTCAAAAGGATCCAAGGGTTGATGGTAGGAATAAAAAGTCTTACAAAGCACCTTTAGTTCTGAAATTTTGGTATGAAAAACAATTTGTTATTTTGAGTCTGAAGTTCTCTAAATTCTGTTTCTAAAAAAACGATTTTTTTAACACAATTTCCTGACAAATGTTTTTTCTCAAGAAACCAAATTTCATGTTTTATATGAGAACAGAGTGCTTACAGGGCCAGTGATGTGACAGACTTTTCTGTTCAATGTCTTATCTTGGTTGTCATTAAAGAGAAAAAAATTGTCAGCAAAGGACCTTGTTATTCAACTTGTGATGTTGGTGAAGCAGCACCAGCACTACTTAGGAGTTTGGTGGAAATGCAAACTATACTTCAGACCAGCTCTTTCACTGTCTGAATTTTTATAATATCAAGTAACTCCTGTGCATTAAAGTTGGAGAGGCAATGGTTTGAGAATTCCACAATTTCACTTGTGGAAGGCACCAGGCAAGGGGCAGCACATGAAAATTCCTTCCTTTTAATCATTTAATCATCCATTTAATCATCCTTCATTTATTCATTCCATTCCTTTTAATCATAACAGATTTGTCATTTTCATGAACCTTTCTTTCTTGGCCCACATATTTGCAAGTAATGATTTTATTTATTTATGCCACTTTCTCTTTTCAACTGTACTGTTCCGTGACACTCTCACCCTTAATGAGCTTCTATTAAGGATATGGTAGTGAATTTAATGACATAACTCCAAATCTCAGAGCATTTACAATCTAACAGGACATAGATCCCAAATGGTAATTAGGAATTGGATGAATGTTAGAAAAGCTAACATTTTAAGGGGAAGAAAAACTGGAAGTGGCAAGAGTCAGGGGAATATTTTCTGTAGAAAGCTTGTTTAAGCTTAGAAGAGAAGACACTGTAAGAGAAATATGGATAAATTGAGGTATTGTTTCAAGCACGGGGAGTACCAATGAACAGAGCTCTTTGGACATTTTTGCTATAGTTCCAATGCCTGTACTACTCTTGGCACACAAAAAGTGCTTAATATATGTTTGTTCATTTAGTAAGTGTTTATTATGTATCAAATATACTGTCCTGCATTGGAGATGGTGGAAACTTGAGTTTCCTTTTCAAAGAAAATAAGGAGCCTTAAGGGAAACAGGAGGAAGACAGAAAGTTGACGGCTGTGCAAATGACTAAATTTTAATTGTGAATGGGAATAAAGATTTGATTTACATGAATTGGCCTCCCTATATAATTTGACAGTTTACTATGTTCTCAAAAAAAAATTAAGAGGGAATATCCCAATTTTATTGTCCTTATACAATATGAAACAAAGTAAAGCAATAAAATTTACTTTTTACTCACAGGGGGAAAAAAACAATGAATGGATTAGTAAAGTAAGCACAATAGATCACTTTTGGTAAACATAAGTGTACAGATGAATGTCAAAATAATGCTGAGAAAAAAATTATAAACAAAGGGTTTTGTATTGTATTGTCATATTTATATAAAAATACAAAGTAGGGCTTCCCTGGTGGCACAGAGGTTAAGTACCGCGCTATGGAGCTGTAGCGAGTTCGACACCTGGCTGGGGAGATTCCCACATGGCGCGGCAGACCTCTCCTGCCTCGCCCGCTGCTCCCCTCAGCAGTGTATTTCTGATCTGCCTGTTCTGCTCCCCACTCTGTCTCTGGTGAACCTTCTCGCCGCCCCATGCCTCTGGCCTATACCCCAGCTTGTATGCAAAAGTAAATAAACCTTAGAAAAAAATACAAAGTAGCCTATGGTGACTAAAAGCACAGTTGACATGCAGGTAAGAGAGGGAAGAAAGATGTGTTATTCTGGGGGTGAGAGAGATTTTTCTCTATCTTAATTTTTTGGTAGTTTCTACAGTGCATGCAGCTGTCAGAACATTAAAATTGATTCAGTACATTGCGTACTGCATCCATTTAAAGCATTGTTCTTACAAACAATAAATGTAACAAAAGTTTAAAATGATTTGAAACTTAAAAAAATATTAAATCCCATGTATTCTTATTGAACGATAGTTACCGTAGCTTCTCAACACAGAAACATTAAAATATCAAATAATGGACAACAATATACTTTGATAATTTATGACTTGTGCATAATTTATATGGAAGGCAGCAATAATTTATAGTGTATATTCTCTTTTCATTATACTGAACATTCTATTTTTGTAGCTTCCCACATGGTCATCTGTTAAGCAATAATAAATGGATCACTAAATCTTATTATAAATTTTGTCCTTAGTTTAAGCTATAACTTTTTATAATATTCATTTAAAAATTAAAAGACAGCATCATAATATTAAAGAAAATGACATATCTACCATCAAAAAGCAAGAGATGTTTAAATGATAATTTGTGAGTAAAATTTTGTTGTATACATAGTTATATATTTTTTAAAAATAATGTGAAATATTTTTAAAATTCTACACAAAATATTAAAAGAAAATAAAATATAAATTCCATTTTGGACTAATAATTTAATTGATAGAATATTAAGAAGAAATGTTAATATTGAACATAGACTACTCTAGCAGCGCAAAATGACTTTTATAATAGGATATACAAAATTAAATTTCTGAAGAAAACATTGAAAATATTTCATTAAAAAATAACTTAACCAAGTGAAAGTCTAGATTTAGGACTGAGGTAGAGATACAGGAAGTATTTTCAGTAACTGGGAATCTCTCAAATATTGATGACTTTTATGGCCAATCTTATGTAATAAATTTTAGACTTGCTATAGGATAATAAAATGAGGAGGGACTCCTGAAAATTGAGAATACCTGCTTTACTTTAGGCAGGTATGTAATTTCATGACCTGAGATGGTAAGTCTTATGAGCCTGAAAACTGATCACACACCCTTATTACTAACATTATAGGAAATAATGATATATAATAAGGTAAGTTTATAATGCTAAAGAAATGTTATAAAGGTGAAATATTTAATCTAATTTTTACCTTCAGAGAGAAAAATATAGGTTTATCCCTTTCTTATCCCTGCCATCTTATTGTTGTGTTTAATATGAAACACTTATTTAATAAGGAGCTCTTATTACATTATACACTTTCTTCATTGCACTTTCCAGGAGATGGCACTAGAGCACTAATGTTATAGTCCTGATAACAAATCTGTGAGCCAAAGGTTATGACTAGTATATTACTTAATAGTGAATGATTTAAATATTCAATATTAAATACTGTTGGTTCAGTATTATATATTTTGTTTAGTTTGCTGTATTATTTTCAACTATTCATCATTCACATTGAGTTTCTTAGTTATTTTTTAGATCTATGTTAAAAGTATGAAGTATTCTACCTCAGGGTTATAATAATTATTTCAATGAATGACCTGTTCCACTTTGCAATTAAATATGAGAAATAATATAACTTTATAAAGGATAATATAAAATATTTATGAATCAAATGGCGTAGATTACAATATTTAACTGATAATTCAAATGTCATAGGTTACAATGTTTAATTGATGATAATAAGCTAACAACATCAATGATGATCAAATTCAACAAGATTTAGATTTGTGATAATGTTGAGAGCAACCTGGACTTTTATCCTTTATTTTGTAATTGTACATTTGGTAGGTAATACATATTTCCATTTGAAGAAAATGTGACATTTTTGCATCAATAAGGTATGAAATGAACCCTTTCAATGTTTCAATACTTAGAAGTTCATTTTAATGTATTAGATTTTGTGTTTTTTTAGTATTGTATTCTTATGTAACTATATATAGATATTTGCATGCAAAAGCATCATGAGACAAATTGGACACATACATTAGTATATCTCAGGGAAATATTCATTAAGCAGAAGTTCTATACCAGCTACAATGGTAGGTGCTGGTCATAATTAAGAATAACAAAATCTTATAACTTGAGTTCAAAGTCTTATATGAGGCAAATGTACAAATGTATTTATTATTTTTTGTGATACTGATAACTGAACAAATTAAGTGCTTATGTGCTTTTTGAGAATTTAAAATGTCCCTACAGAAACCTTTGAGGATCTCTAAAATAGTAATTAGGAAAAATAGCCATTGAAACATGTATCAGGGACATCATCCCCTCAAGAAAAACCCATTCTTTAGAAAATAAGATTGTCACAACTCAGTTCTGACTACTAGTAACAATACTAAGAGAAGATTTCTCCCCAATTTAGCCACTCCATTCTTGTTGCCTCATCCGAGCAGAGGAAATAGAACAGGAAAAACAGTCTGTAGGAGGGAGGTCTTTAAGAAAATAAATCAACAGTGCTGGTGCCATAGAAAAGATCAGACATTTGAAGTAAAAATAAAAGCAATAACCTTAGGTAATTGTGATGGTCACAACCTGAAGACACAAGCTCAATGAGATTTCATCAGATCATTCTTGAATACTTTTCTTCCTCCACAATTTATGACCAACTCAAATACAGGACTCTAGTATAACAATGATGGATTATAGCTAAAAGAGCTGCTCATTTTGAGAAGAGTACAAAAATGTCAAGAGTGTATACAAGAACAAGGACATTACAGGAGTTTGAAGTCTGGAATTTATAGCTGCCACACACATTAAACATAGCCCAACTTCTAGCAGTATTAATATAAGTTCTCACATTTTAAAAATTAGTAACTATATGAAATGATGGACATGTAGATTAACTTGTGGTAGTCTTTTCAGAATGTATTAAATCACCACATCGTACACCTTAAACAGTCTTAGAAAACCTCTCTTTACTTCAGTTCTTGTAACCCAGATAGCAGTTCAGCTTTCAAATAAAAAAAAAACTCATGCCAACACTAAAAGAAAAACAAACTCCCCCCCCCACCATGCAAAACAAAATGACAGTAGCAGACCTTTACATAGAAATAATTACCCTAAATGTAAATATACTGAACTCACCAAGCAAAAATCACAGAGTGACTGGCTGGATCAGGAAACAGAATCAAGCTTTCTGCTGTCTCCAGGAGATGCACCTGAACTCTAAAGATACACACACACACACACACACATATATATATATATGTATATATATATATATATATATATATAGAGAGAGAGAGAGAGAGAGAGAGACTCAGAGCAAATGGTTGGGAAAAAAAAATCCTACAAGCAAATGAGACCCAAAGAATAGCAGAGACAGTCATATAGGTAACATAAAATAAATGTCCAGCTAAAAAATGTAACAAGATAGGGATGACCACTTTATAATCTTTAAGAGTATAATAACTCAGGAAGACATAACATTCATTAATAGGTCATTAATATATATTTAGTAAATAAAGGAGCATCAAAATACACAAGGCAACTATTATCAAGTCTGAAACAGACATTGGGAACAACACAATAGTTGTTGGGTAACTCAACACCTCATGTTTACAATGGACAGATCAACAACAGAAAGTAAAGGAGGGCTTCCCTGGTGGCACAGCTGTTAAGCTCTGCGCTGTGGAGTTGTTGGCAGCGGCCACGCAAGTTCAACGCCAGGCTGGGGAGATTCCCACATGGCACGGCAGACCTCTGTTGCCTCATCCACTGCTCCCCTCAGCAGTTTATTTGCATCCATCTGCCTGTTCTGCTTCCCATTCTGTCTCTGGTGAATCCTCTAGCTGCCCCATGCAGCTAGCCTATACCCCAGCTTGTATGCGTAAGTAAATAAATCTTTTTTTTAAAAAAAGAACATAAAGAAGGAAACAATAGCATTAAAAAAATAATTAGACCACTTGGGTTTAAAAGGTATTTGTAGAGTACTGTACTCCTGAAAAACTGAATACATGTTTTTCTCAATTGCACATGGAACATTCACTACAATAGACTACATACTGTTTCACAAAACAAATCAATAAATTTATGAATATTGAAATCTTACCATGTATTTCAGTTTAATAACTTAAATTTTGTAATACTTCTTTGAGTTGATCATATATGATGTTATAGATAGAATATGGGGATCCTTTTCTCTGGTTATCAGTCTCACCAAAATTTCTCAGACCTCTATTTTTCCTTCAGCCAAAAAAACCATTAGGTTTCATATTTTGACTTCACATACTTCTTTATGATTTTGGCTTACCCTCTGAAACCATCCATTAAAAATAAAATATAGGATACACACACTGAAAAACTCTTAAGTTTTGACTTCCCTCAACAACCTGCCTCTTTATGTTTATATTTCAGAATTCTCGAAAGGTACTTTTTCAGAAATAATTTTTCTAATTTTATTCATAACACAGGGGACTGTGGTGATGGTGCATGGGTGAATCGGTGATGGGAAGTTTACGGGGACAACACCTGAAAGGAGAAAGTATGCATTGTACAAAAAGGAAGAATGATGTAAAATATATATAAAATAAAAAATACATATGTAAATTATAGATTATCGGTCCTTCAGAAAAATAATATAAAAAAAACTTTAGCTATTATAGTCAGGAGAATCTGTTATTAGGGATCCATGTTTCATATTAATAGCTGAAATGTCATGTTCCTCTTTAAACTGTATTAGTACATTTAGTTTTATGATACATTTCTAGAAGTTAAATTACTGTGCCTTTAAATTCTTGTATTGAGAGAATATTACATCATTTTAAACTTTTCTCAAATCTTCATACAACTTCCTTTTCCCTATATTTTCATCAACACAGATATTAGCAAATTTTGTCATTTCTGAAGTTTTTTTTTTTTTAAGATTTATTTTTTATTTATACAAACAAGCTGGGGTACAGGCCAGAGGCGTGGGGCGGTGAGAGGGTTCACCAGAGACAGAGCGGGGAGCAGAACAGGCAGATCAGAAATACACTGTTGAGGGGAGCAGCGGGCAAGGCAGGAGAGGTCTGCCGCGCCATGTGGGATTCTCCCTGGCCGGGCGTCGAACTCGTGTCGCCACTGCCGACAGCTCCACAGCGCAGCGCTTAACCGCTGCGCCACCGGGGAGGCCCCATTTCTGAAGTTTTAAAGAAGAAAGTTAGTACTTTATCTTTGCTTTACATTGTTTTCTAATTACAGTTGGTGATGTTGGTTTGTCATTTATTTGTACTGGTTTTAGCAAATTGTGTGGTCATACATGTCTTTATTTTTTCTTTGTATTTTTCTAAGTCTCAGAGAACTTATTTAGAAATATGTTTCTATCCATGGGTATTTTTCATTAAAATTATCTACAAGTTTATTATCATTTTCTTTTATATTATTTTTATTTCACATATTCCTTTCCTTTTTCTCCCTGAATCTATGGTGTTATCTCTTGATTCTTTAGTATCCTACACCAATTTTTGGTAAGTCAAGTTAAATATACTTATTTTATTAAGGCATATATAATGCAGTTTCCATTAAGTGTATACTCACTTTCACACAAAGGGGTATTATATTTAGCTCTCATTGATTTCCATGAGATCACCTATTTTTAAAATAGACCAGTGATGCTGTATTACTCTAGTTTGTTGCATATGATTGTTGCATTGTATTTCACTGTAAGTATCCCCACATTTTGCTGGTGATATGCTGGTAATGGACACCTAAGTTATCATACTGCCTAGTAACAATGGACTGATCTCACTTGTCAATTACTGACAAATTGTTTTATAGAATTAATGGTTAATTTTATACTCTATCATATTAATATAGTTTTTCTAATTACTTGATTTTTTTTCAATAATTTTGCTTTGTTTCTTTTGTTTCTAAAGCTCTAGCCTCGTGGAATCAGACATATAATAGATACTCAATATTTACTTGTGGGAAATATAAATTACTATAACTTCTGGTTACAATTTCAGAAGCTATTTGTTATTCTTCAAGATTTGCTTAGATTATTTCCTCTAATAGCATTTAGTTCTGGGGATGTGCTAGAAGTTTCAAAATTGATTAATCATCTCACAATAAATTTATTTCCATCTGAAGAATTGCAGTAACACTACATAATGACAGGGATGTTGAACGACAGGAACTGTTTTTCTTTGCTGGTGAGAATGCAAAATGTCACAGCTACTTTAAAAGGCAATTTGACAGTTTCATACAGAACTAATTCTTACCAAGCAGTCGAGCAATAGCACTGTTTGGTGTTACAAAAAAGGAGCTGAAAACTTATATCCATACAAAACCTGCCCAGAAATGTTTAATATTTTTTTTATAATTGCCAATATGTGGAAGCTAGCAAGATGCCCTTCAGCCCGTGAATGAATGGACTGTCGAACATCCAACAATGGAGTATTATTTAGTTAGCATTTAAAAGTGATAAGCTATCAAAGCTGAAAAGACATAAAAGAACCTTAAACGCACATTGCCAAGTAATAGAAGCTAATCAAAAAAGGCATATATATACTGTATGATTCCAACTATATGACATTTTGAAAAAGGCAAAAACTATGGAGACAGTGTTTGTCAGGAATGAGGATGTACTAGGTAGAACAATGAATATTTTCAATATTCATTGAAAATCTGAATTGATGGACATATTATTAGTGGGTTTCTATAGTCATCTGTTTATTGTTCTGATGTATGGATTAGAAGTATTACATCCCATAAATAGTAATTGAATTTGAAACTACTGGTTCTATAATATTATTATAAACTGTCTTCCTTCTCCATTTGTAATTCATGTCTTCATTATAGTCTCAAAAAAAGGCCTATAATCCAAAGAAAAATGGAAACACATGGAATAATGCATTTATTAAAGTGAAGAGTAAATGATTGATAGGGAAAACTTGATATTAAAAGTTTACCTTAGAATACTATCTTAAAGATGTTATCTGATTTTTACCTGTACAGTTTGAGTTTAATAACAATTCTGGATTTCATTTTATCAATCACATCTGTCAAATGATGTTGGAAAAGATGGCTCTCATCAGTAGTAACCTGGTTTCTGTGACTAAGAACTTCATTCACTAAGAAACTCTTGAAAATATGATATGTAATGTTCCTCAGCCACCTTATTTTCAATCTTACAGAATATATAATGCTTATGGTTTATATGAACATAAGTGAGTACATGTAGATAGTCTTCATGGTGATATGTAAGTATGTATATAAGTGCATTCATGTGTGTAGATGTTCTTTTTAGGTTATATTTTTGTCATTGATCACCACTATGTTTCCATATATTATTTAAAAATAATGATATACGAATCACTTTTCTTTCTAAGTTCTGTTTTTGGAGATGAGGAATATGTCAAACCACCCACCCATTCTGTATATTCAAATTGCAGTTTTGAGAATCCAGATCTAGACTTTACCAAAAACTATTCTATTTTATTTGATATTCACATAATATGAACAGCCATATGTCAGCTTCATATGAAAGGCAAAATTTTCTGAGGAAAAATAGCATTCCAATGAATTTTTGACATTCAGTTATGCAAGTAAGTATATATATTTATGCATATAAGTTTATCAGTTATATAAATATGTGCATATGCACATACATTTATATGCATATTTATATAAACTTCTGTGAAGTACCAATAAATTCTGTTTTACGTATATGTTACTCAGAATAGATTATACCATGTTAATGTAATTAACCTTAAGTATCAGTGATTTAACTGATTAAAAAGTTTTTGCACTCCCTTGAAAAAAGTATAATGTAATTAAGTGAGGGTAGATCCATAGTTCTTCAGAGACCCTATAAATATGACCCCAAGGCCTTTTCTCTGAATCATTTAGAACATCAAGGTAGATGGAAGGTCTTTCACTGGTCTAACCTGAGATTCATGACATTCCATTGGTCAACATATGAGCGCAACTAACTCCCAAATGCCAGAAAAACTGTAAGAAAGAGTATGGAATATTTTTTGAGCTCGCTCTCTCACACTGTATCCCAGCTCTGTCTTCTGTAGATCTGAAGTCCTGGTTCTTATGAGAGGATTAATGTTTAGCCAGATAACTCTGCTATGGTGCCTTTGGAGTTCTTGTGCTCAGGGACTTGCAGGGGAGAACAGGGGTTATAATACTGGCAGAGGGAGCTGACATTGGTCAACAAGATTGCAGAGATCTCTGTGTTGTAACTTTTTTTTTTTTTAAGATTTATTTTTTATTTATACATACAAGCTGGGGTACAGGCCAGAGGCGTGGGGCGGTGAGAGGGTTCACCAGAGACAGAGCAGGTAGCAGAACAGGCAGATCAGAAATACACTGCTGAGGGGAGCAGTGGGCGAGGCAGGAGAGGTCTGCTGCACCATGTGGGATTCTCCCCGGCCGGGCATCGAACTCACATTGTGAGCTGCCGACAGCTCCACAGCACAGCACTCAACCGCTGCGCCACCAGGGAGGCCCCTGTGTTGTAACTTAAAATCTTAAATTCTTCAAGTTTCCAGTAAGGTTTTCAAACTGATTATTCAGGTAGTTCTTCTATTGTAAAGTTTCTATATGTTTATAGACTTTCTTGGGACAAAATCAAGGTTATTGCAATAGATACAGAAGCGAAAGAGGGGAAAAAGAAGTAAGTTTGGATATTTATAGAGTTTCTGGCAAGAATGTAATATTTGCATAAGTGATAAAACTGAGGTTTAAAAATATTTTTCTTAAATTCTCAAATGGTAAGTAAGCTCAAACTGACAGTTTGATTAAATATATTAAATATTACATCAGGTCTTACTGATTGAGCAACTGCAGAATAAATAACTATGTAATGGGTCCTCAGGAATACTTTGAATACTTCTGTGGATTCCAGAATTAGATAAGAGAATCTAAACTAGAGTATAAGAAAAGAAAGAGTGAAAGACCGCCAACGAGAGTTGAAGAGGCTCTGAGATGTTAGAGACCACAAAATTGATAAAGGGAAACTCCATTCTTTTTCCCGGTCACAGCCTATCTCAGGTCATTGTTTCTCTTTTTGTCATAGTTCCTTTTTTTATGTTGACTTTTGCGTTCACTTTAATAACACATTTAAAAATGCTACTATTTCTAAGATCTACACCTACTAGAAAATTATTCCTGATTATTGAATTGTTCTAGGATTCACATATCACATAGTGCACAAATTAAAAGTCTAATGCCAATTTAGATGAAATCCAATCCATTTTCAGTTTTACTGGTCAGGAAAAATCTTCAATACTGGGAAATTTAAGAGAAAACAATATTACCTAGTAGACTGTGATATATTTTCTTTTGGAATGAATAGTGGCTATTCTAAAGAAATTCTACCTGAAATTGTTTGGTCTATTTTTTTCTCCCAGTATATTAAGCCTACTTGCAGCTTTTAAAGATTAAACTGTTCATGCTAGGTCAATGCTCATGAAGATGTAAACCCAATGATTATTAGAGAGGTTTGGAGAAAATGTGAATATATCAATATCAATCTAATTTTTATTCTTTTATTTTTACTTTTAAAACTAATTTTTGAAATGTACATGTAGAGGTATATAGAGAAGTGTAATAATCAGTGGTGTTGCTACTAATTGAACACATCTGAGTAGCAGTCACTGGACAAAGAAGCAGAAAAATAGAACAACATCTGCAATTTTTCATATGCCTCTAGTCACTTGTCACCCTAAGGGTAGCACCAATTGGAACATCCCAAAAGCATAAATTATTTTCTCGTGTGTGTGTGTGTGTGTGTGTGTGTGTGTGTGTGTGTGTGTGTCTGAAGAGGAGGGAGGAAGAAGCTTAGCTATAATGTAATTATTGCTTCTAGAACTATTAAGAACTATTAACCATTAAGAACTATTAAGAATCAGTACAAAAATTAGCTGTACTTCTGTGTACTGACATGAACAATTGGAGACTGAAATTGAAAATCATACTTAAACTTTTAAATATTAAGTATTTCTTAATTAGAAATGTATGTTTTTCCATTTTCTTGGCTGTAATTCAAAGTGATGGAACTTATTATAACAGAGTGAGGGTAGATCCAACTGCACTACCCTCAACTTCATCATTCTGAAGGGTCCGCACAGAAAAAACACAAACGTTACACTTACAACTGATCCCCAATTAGCATTCTCCTAGAGTGGAAAAGTTACACAGAATGAGTAGAAATATTACACATAGTATCATCTCACAATGTGACTACACTGGATCTCCCAGTTTTTCTGAATTACAAATTTCTATATCACATAGTTTTATTCAGCTGCATGTTTCTTCTATTATATTTAATTTACTGCAACTACATAAATAATAAATACGATGTAACAAACTTTAAAGGAATTTCAAACGAATGAGTTTTAAGCTTTTCTCAAAAGATAGCTTGAATTATTATCAACACAAAACAATATTCATTAAACACGCTCTGTTGTTTCCTTGTGGTATTTGTATTTAATCAATTGATGGTAATGGCAGAAAAAAAATCGAATAATTCATGAATTTGTTTTCTTAATCTTTTATTGCTAAAGTTCCTGTTTTAGAAATGGACTTTACCTTATTATTGGCCAAGAGTTGATAAATACTCTTTGTAATTTTTATGTATATTTGAATTCCCCTAAATTTATATCTTACTTCCAGATATTTGGTTTATCTCATATATAAATGTCTTGATTAATAATCTTTGCAAAAGTTTTATTTGCATATACTTTAATTGTGAACATGCCTGCAGAAACAGACATAAGGGTTTAAATTTTTTTTTTGCTTCAAACTATTTTTGTCAGTAATATTTTCATGAATATTTGTTTTCATGTATATTAAAAGACGTCCTTTTCATAAATGGTTTCTGACACAGTGATATCTTTACAAGAGGTGGACTATTTAGAACCCTGTATTCTAGGTTATATTAAAAAGTGTTCCTAATGGAGGTATGCTTCAAATCTTTAGGCAAAAATTATTTAATCCTTTCTAATTTAGTAATACATTTGCCAATTAATATTCTATATTACAATTAATTTATAGTTTAAAATGATACATTCTGAGAAATTTTAATGTATTTTCCAGTTACCGATTATGATTTTGTTTTGCTTGAATTAATTTCCATTGATATGTTGAAATGAAATTTGAAAAGAAAATAAGCTTTCACTTTTAAAAAAGTTCATTATGCTAATATGGTAACTGTAATGTAATTTTCTGTATACTTGCAATTGCATTTTAATCATATGGATTTATCTTACTTTCCAAATAAATTTTTAATAGACTGCTTCCTCCTTAGAGTATAGTCTTTATATTAAACTTCCTTCAAGATGAATACATCTCATAATTAAATGAATTTAATAATCAGCTCTGGTTAAATATATTAAAATTAAATGTACTTTTAATACATAGGTAATTAAGATATGCACATTTTATATGTTGGTACTAAGGACAGATCTATTTTTACATAGTGTAGAGAAAATAGTCTATTGGCACGTCAGTATTTTTGGAAGACAGCTATGCTCACCACTATACAAACAACACACACATCAGTATTTTGGACTAAAGAGAAAGTTTGTAGATCAGTAAAGAAATCACAAAGTGTGTTTATTATTCATCCCCAATTCTCTGTCTATGGTGATAAGGCTATTTCTACCTTCCTGTCACTGGGAGGGTACCTTCCACATATCTATAAAGAGTTCTATATGTATCCATAACTACCTATAACTAGCTAAACATAAATTCTTAATTCTATATCCATCTCTAATCCATTACCATATGATAATTTCAGCTTTCTCCCTTTGCTTATCTGTAACATTCCACTCAAATAATGAGAAACTGGGATCCTATCATCTGCCATCAATTTACTTAGTTGTACACTTCTAGTGCCTATGTATAGCAGTTTCAGAACCCATAGAAAACACCCTTATGAAGTAGAGTGTAGTGCTTATATGTTTGCCTTTAGTCTTACAGTGTCCGCTCATTTCCAAAGCTCCTTAATTCAGAAGCTGTTTTCCCCATCCTCTTTAATGAAATTTTTTTTCATATATCTGCACTATAGTTGTCATCATCATCTTTCTAGTCTAGATATTTCTGACCTTCTAAATGATTGTTCTAATTTACACGTTGAATTTTTTTCATAGTGTCATTTGTCTATATTTCAGAATCACTTAGAATAATTTTACTGCTATAAAAAGATACCTTGTATTTCACCTGTTCAACACATGCATCTCTCCTGAAGTATTGGCAGCCACTGGAGCTATTTATTTCATCTTTGAATTTGCCTTACCCAGAATGTCATATAGTTGGAATTATGCAGTAAGTAGACTTTCAGAATGACTTCTTCTTGAACATAGAAATATTCATATCAAGTTCTTTCATGAATTTCTGTTTCTTGATAACTCACTTCTCAATTATGAATAATTTCCTATGATACCTATGTGTTGCAATTAAACAAAATCTTGTTTGGGGCCATTCTGAGTAAAGCTGCTACAGACACTCATGAGAAGGTTTTATGAGGTTTTCCAATCAGTTGGGCAGATACCTAGGTTTGTCTGTGATCATGCTGTGAGTGTATTTTTTTAAATGTGACCAGAAGGAATGGGAGGTGCTCATGTGTTATATCACAAAATACTAATTGGTCATAGGATATTTGTAGAGAAAAAAGGAAATTAAATCATGGTTGCTGTGTCACATAGAAATAGTCATAGGAGAAAATTAATAAACTGTGTTCATTTTATGTGCTTGGCATACTCATAAAACTTCAACATCTCATTGCATTTCTATTTCCTATAGAAAAAATTTATTCTATAGTGATTTTTAGAGGGCATAATAAATGTTAAATCCTTGGTTAGAACAAACGTGTATAATTCAAAGTATGGCTACAAATCAGTTGTTTGAATGAAATTAATGAATATAATGTAATGCTGAAGCAAATGTAAATAATCTTTAAAATACTTTGCATTTCAAGGAAAATACCTTGGTGTAGAGGTCAGTATCTAATTGACTGGATCTAATCTTTATTAAAATATTTATTAAATAAAAATGCCTCATTTTTACTTCTCTTGTTACTAAGCTTTATTTTTAGAGAAGACTTTTATTTAGAGAATAGAGAGAAAATCTATACGTGTAGGACAGAAGTATAAATGAGTATAATTACCAAATTATTAGGTGAAGTATACCAAAATAATTTTTCTTGAATATGCAATACTGTCTATGCTCAGGAAACTTATTATGGAAATATTAAATTGAATGTTATAGAGGCAGATTTTAACTTTTGTAGTTTGTCTAATGGAAACATATTTAATAGTTTGATGTGAGTTAGAGGATATAGATAACAAAGACTTAACAACGGAATATTTTAATTAACTTAGTTATAATATTTTTGGCTGTGTCTTCATTTAAAGATTATACATTGGTAAAACATAGCTCATTAAAATACAAATTACCAAAACATTAAAATGAAGTTACAATTCTATAGGTTATTCTGATATCATCTTTTGTGATGGTACATGGATGTGAATTTTCCGCATTAATACAGTTTTCCTTTCATATTCAAAACATTTTTGGCATTTTACATTTTACTTGTAATTTATCTAAAATGAATCATATGTCTCTATGTCCCCTTCAACATAGTCTGTGGAACATTTTGTTGAAGATTTTGCACCTCTGTTATAAACATTAGTTGCTCAACAGTTCTATGAAATGAGAATTCCCATGGTAAACCCTTGTGCTCTATAGCCATGGACTCTCTATTTATGGTCTTTTGTGTCCATTTTTTTTTTCATATTCTTTCCTTTCTGACTCCCTTTGCTGGCTTCAGAATTTTGACTGCTTGTCATCTCCTTGTTTATATTTGCATAATTTTGAAGTAAAAGTGGTTCGACCTTTCGTCTACCAGTTTAGAAGCTGTATTCCAGGTTAAATTAATCTAAAAAGGTATAAATTGGAAAAACAAAGTAAGACATTGCAGGTATCATATCCATTATGAGACTCATAACTGACATCTTACAAATCAGTTCTCAATCTTTTGGTTGTTAAAGTTGGTAACAGTTTTGATCAGCATAACAACCAATGGTCAATCAGAAGCCTCAGGTTCATTTTGATTTTGTCTTCTTTAAGAAAATGCAACTTCTAAATATTTTGAAAATTAAAATTTTTAACAGGAATGTTTGCAATTTGTATGGTATTTCCATGACTTTACTTCTGGAAGAAATTTCATTTGGAAAGTTTATTATTCATTTTATTATTCTGCTAATATTTAATGCTGACCGATCCTTGAACTCTGGGTGACTATGGCCAGTGCAGCTAGTTCCTGCGTTAACATTTTTTTCATGACATTTATGTCCTTTAAATGATGGGATTTATTAATCTGGATCATTTATTAGACTGTACCAGGATTAACCTACCCATTTGATTTCTGACTTTCGACTGCTACTAATATTATCCCGTTAAAAAAAAGCCAGTGTTTGCAGAGAAAAGTTATGCTCCCAAATATGTACATTCAAAAATTCCTAAATCAAAATCTGAAAGAAAGCAAATATTTAACCATCAACAATTTATTATCCAAATGAGACCCTGGCCAAATTTAGTTCATACATCATCTCTAACAATTTTTTACCCTTTTTTTCTTGAAAGGATCTTTCACTTATAGTCCCATAGCTCCTTTTAGTTTTTTCTATTTTTTTAAGTACCACATTTTATCTTTGCTCCATACCACTTTTAATGTTAGTTGTCTGTATTCCCCTTATTACATTTTAAGATCTTTAGTGGAAGAATCTTTATCACCCTTATATTTCTAGCAATGTTATATTTCTGGTCTAATGCCTATCTTACAATAAGATCTTAGAATAATTTTTTTTTCGTATATCTGAAGGGTGTCATCTGATACCTTTAAATCATATGCAGTGTTGGAGACCTATGTTGCATCAATACAAACATTTTAAAATGTCTTGCTCAAAAAAGAAGTGACCCAAAAAGTAACTGGAAAGTTTCTTGTAGGTTATCTACTCCACATTCCTTCTAATGCAAGAAACACACAGAGTACTTCTCATATCATCCTATCCCCAAACTCTAAAAGCTCTCTAAATGCTTTGAAAGGTGGTTTGCATACTGCTGAACAGATCTGGCACTCAATTCTGTGTCTAAATAATTCCAACCATTGGTGAAGAGCATGTAAGAGAAACAAAGATGATATATTCTACCTTCTGTATGCTATTTATGAATTTACTCTTGATTTGTAATATGTAACCTTTATTACATTGAGGTAGATTCCTTGTATTTCTATCTTGTTTAAACCTTTTATGATGAGTGTTGAATCTTATCAAATGCTTTTTCTGCATCTATTATTATCATACAACTTTTAGCTTTACTTTTGCTGATATGTATTGCAAAGGTTGATGCATGCATATTAAAGCATCATTGTATCTCTGGGAGAAATCTCACTTAATCGTGATGTTTAATTCTTGTGATAGATTATAGAATTCAATTTGTTGGTATTTTAAAAATAATTTTACATCAGTATTCATCAGGGATATTGGTGTTTACTTTTTTGACCTCTTTTATCTGGTTTCAGTATCAAGATAATGTTGGCATTGTAATTATATTAGAGAGCATTCTATCTTCTTGGATTTTTAGAAACAATTTTTAACCTTTTTTTTTTGTTTGTTTTTTTAATTTGTACATACAAGCTGGGGTACAGGCCAGAGGCGTGGGGCGGCGAGAGGGTTCACCAGAGGTGGAGCAGGGCAGCAGAACAGGCATATCAGAAATACACTGCTGAGGGGAGCAGCGGGCAAGGCAGGAGAGGTCTGCCTCGCCATGTGGGATTCTCCCCAGCCGGGCGTCGAACTTGCGTCGCCGCTGCCGACAGCTCCACAGCGCAGCGCCTAACCGCTGCGCCACCGGGGAGGCCCTTTAGAAACAATTTGAGCAAGATGAGCATACATTCTTCTTTTAAGCTTTGCTTGAATTCATTTATAAAGGCATCTAACCCTGGTATTTTGTCTTGAGGGGGAATTTTGATTGCTCTCTGGTTCCCAGCATAGACCAAAACAGATTACTAATGTCCAATTTATTGAGTTGTCACCATTTGCTTAAGTATGTAAAGCAGCAAAAATTCTCTTTGGTCCTTCATAGATGTTCACTAAATTGAAGCTATTATTGTATATTGACTTGGTTGACTGTTTCATTTATGCATGTGTTTGCCTTTCTTCCTTAACCAGGCCCGTGGCTACTAAAGGAAAAACATTGGTGATCATAAAAATTCACCACAAGTATATATGGAGTTGCATATTATTCAGGCTAGCTTGGAACCTTGATTTCCTAATCAACAAAGACAAAAACAAATAACAGACTGATTGACAGAATAATTAGTTGGTTATGCCTGATGGATTCCCACTTGTCTATTTTTGCTTTTATTATCTGTGCTTTTTTATCTGGTGTCATATACAAAACATTATTTCTAAGACCAATGTCAAGAAATGTTTCCCCTGTGTTTTGTTCCAGCTGTTTCGGGTCTTACAATTATGCCTTTACTCCTCATTTGTTGATGTTTTTTTATGTCAGATTAAGAATTCAGCTTCCTTATGTTGCTTGTGCATGTCCAATTTTCCCAGCACCATTTGTTGAAAAGACTATCCTTTCCATATTGTGTATGCTTGGCACCCTGTTGAAGATCAATTAACCATATATATGTGGTTTTATTTCAGGCTCTATGCACTGTTTCTTTGGACCATATGTCATTGTGGATTTTTTGTTTTGTGCTAATTTTTTTTCTAGTACTTCTGTGCTCTATAGCCTTACCAGAACATCTTTTATATTTTCTGTCCCAATCCTGAAATCAACCATTTATCCAAGAATCCATGATTCTCTTATTGGAGATTGTTAGAAATTGAGATCTAAGAATATGGTGTGCTTGTCAATTTATGGTGTTCCTTATCAATTTATGACAACTTATGTATATTTCTAAACTTAACAGCTATTATACCCATAAAAAGGAAGCATAGCTATAAACTGCATTCTGTACTTACATTCAAATTTCTTGAAAATGATGTGAATCAAAAATTTCAAAAAGTGATATATTCAATAACTTGATCGTTGTTACCATAAAATAGGTGTAAATTGTAAAATATAATGTAAACAATATTATTACTAATAAATTTAGCAAGAAATTTTATTTTTATGCCTTTAAAATATGAATTATTTTATAGTACTTATTTCTACCCTTAAATTTCTATTTTGGATATTTGATAATATGTAAAATACATAATTATAGCCATATCTATGGGAAAATTATAAATGAATGTTCAGATGTTAGCTTTTTATTCTAATTTTTGCCATTAGGATTCATGGTGCATAATTTTGTGATAGTTTTCTCATCACTTCATTTAGAGCTACTACTGATAATGTCACTTCACTTATAGGCTAAATAGAAATGTTTCGATCTTTTATGGACATATGAATCAGCAGGAATTATTGTCAAATATGCAGATTCTGCTTTAGTATGTTTATGTTTTTTATGGCTGTGCAGCAAATTACCACAAATGTCATGACTTAAAACACACGTATTTATTACCTTGTCCTTTCTGTGGGTCTGGATTATGGGTATGAGTTATCTGACTCTTCCGCTCAGTCTCAGCAAACTCAAATCAAAGTGTTGCCAGGGGTGCAATCTCATATGAAGGTTTGGATCCTCTTTAAATTTGATTGGCTCTTAGAAAAAAATCATTGTCTAATGGTTTTAGAACTAAGAAACCTTAGCAACTATGACCTCTCTACCATTTCCTGCTATGTTGTTCTCTTCATAGGACAATTTGTTTCTTCAAGGTAAACAGGGGAACATCTATGTTTTTTAACTCTCTGACTCCTCTGGTTACACAGGTGTACCTCCTTGGTGAGAACTGATTGAGACACGTAGTTATGACATGTTCACTTGAGATTTTGGTTTATTTCAAGAATCTTTAACTTTTTTTCTTTAATACTTTAGGTAAAATACTGTGATTACAGACTTTAAAAAAGAAATATAGAAATGAATTTCTAAAATATGATTCAAACTCTGCAATTGAGAACAATTTCAATGAACAAAAAGAGAGAAATATAAAGAAATTGTCAATGCTACATTTTAACCCCAAATTGTAAAAGAAATGGTAAAACTTTAGATGGAGGGCTATGTAAATGTTGAAAAATATTGTGAATTGTTATGAATCTTTAAGAATAGCCACAGGCTTTCTAAAGCACAAATTTGAGATTTTGAAAAATGCTAAAGGGAACAATGTGTGAATTTTTAGGAGTAATAATAATGTGAACAAAGAAAGGGTGTGGTGATATATATCTGATGTAGCACACAAATCAAAACCAAAAACAAAATCTAGCAGGCAACCACAAATAAGAGACATTCTGATGAGGAGGGGGAGGAAGAGAGACCAAAATAGAGGAGAAAAGAGCACAAAGGACTATGGTGATGGTTCATAGGTGGATCTTTAAGAAGATTTGTAGACACACATAGAGTTTTATGATAAACACATCACTGTTCACTGTTCAGATGGGTGGATATGGTGTGTACTATGGTAAAACAGGGTAAAAATCATGACTGCAAATAACTTTTTTAAGATGGATGCAAAATTGTAGGTCTCAGCTTGACAATAGCCAGCACGTCAAATCTAATGAGCCATTTTTTTAAATAAAGTTTTATTGAAACACAGCCATTCTCATTCATATGTATATTGTCCTTATTTGCTTTCATGATATTGGTAGCATTGATTAGCTGAGCTAGAGATGGTAGAACCTGCAAAGTTGTAAAGATAGTTTGCCAGCTTTTGGCCTATATTGAAACTACTTCTTTTTTGTTTGTTTTAAAACATTATTTTTAAAAATTCATTTCATTTTATTTATATCCTTTACATTATTATGTATCCTCTATAAGTTTCCCACCACCAATTCACCCATGAACCATCACCATAGTCCTTTGTGCTCTTTTCTCCTCTATTTTGATCTCTCTTCCTCCCCCTCCCCTTCAGAATGTCTATTTGTGGTTGCCTGGTAGATTTTGTTTTTGGTTTTGATTTGTGTGCTACATTATTAAGGGGTTTTATGTTTACTCATAATCTCTGATAAATCCAGAAAGTGGGAGAGGATTCAAAATCTGAAGAACTGTGAAGATTTTTTTTCCATTTTTAAAGTGTTTAATCTGGCAATTATATGAAAGTAATCTAAATATTGATCCTTTCAAGTCCTAGAGTAACTTTTTGCAAATGATTTTCTGAATACTGATATTGAGCAGAAAAGATGATGCAGGTGAGGGTAGCTGCTAACTATTTTTCACAAAATGTATATGTTATCAGCATATTAATATCTTTACCTTACCAATGAAGAAGCTGTGATACTGATCTAAACTCACATAGCTGAGAACAATGTGACTGATCTTAAAGTAACTGTTGTATTGAAGTTTTTTTTATCCCACTACACAGACTCATTAAAAGGTGTGTGAAAGTATCGTTATGTCCTTTTAAGTAGCACTGTTAGGAAAATGTTGTGGATAGAGTTTATCTTGATTTTTATTATAGTCTTGGTAAAATGTGTTATATAGCCTATTGGAGAAGGCAATAAAAATGGTGACTCATTTTTTTGTTTGTTTCATTTGTGTCTTATAATATTTGATTGAAACTTAGACACCGTATGTTGGAATGTAGACACTGAGGTAATTTCTATTTAAGCCTTAGTATATAAGGCCCATTGTCTCTTATGACTTTACTGTGGGGTAACTGGATTTATGTAATCATAAGCTGACCTAAAGTTGAGTATTGCAGTTATTATGTTTACTTTGATGTGCCACTAACTTTATAATTTATTTCCTGTTAACTCGTGCATAAAGTGAGCAATGGAATTCTGTTGTTGTTGTTCTATTCCATCCTTAACTTTAGGCCATTTCTTACAATCTGTCTCCATGCTTTTGCCCTTCCCCTAGTAAAACCTTTCTGACCGTTATTTCAGAGTTTGCAAATCTGTAATGGAGTGGAAATATTCTCTCTTGTCCTGGTCCTGCCTCAGACACAGATAATCTCTGAGTCCCTTGTCTACTGTAATAGGTCTTTGTTAGTTTCCCTTTGTGGTATATGCTATCTGCTGGTGTGGGAAAGGGTGTGTATTTCCTGTGCCTGCATTATAAGTTGAAGCCATAAATCCATGCCTGGCTTTTAGTATTATTTTTTGATGCCTGTCTTTCACACTCCACTGCAGCCTGTTCAGTTCAGTTTCATCCCTCTATCCCCCCAGACATCAGGGATCCAGTCTAATGCAGTGATCCCACTTAATGCAAATGAAAAGTAAGAAATTGTATAATCTGACAGTTATAATTTCAGCACGCTTCAAAACTGATTCCTAGTGTCACTGTCTTTTCTTTGGTATCTGATTTTAATTATTCCACCACTATAATCTAAATCTACATAAAACAAATTATAAACATAATATTTTAAGTCCCATCTTTGGTCTATATAATTTTTTCTATACCCACAGCTACATTGAAGTGTTGTACTCAATGTTCTAAAAATCATTTAAGGGGAAATTCCTTCCCAGTGGCCCTTAGTGGATTAGGGCCACCAGATCTTACCTGCTCTCTTGCTGAACAAAACAAATTAATCATTTCTCATGATAATAGGTAGTTTGCCTAGTTCTGTGTTTTTGTTTTTTTTTTTTTTTTTTTTTTTTTTTTTTTTTTTTTTTTTTTTTTTTTTTTTTTTTTTTTTTTTTTTTTTTTTTTTTTTTTTTTTTTTTTTTGCATGGCTGCCTCACTCTGTCATTAAAAGTGAGCCTGAAGATAGTGTTAACATTCAGGTCTTTTGAACAATGTCTAGAGGATAGAAGAATGGATTCAAAAGGCATTTAAAATTCACCACCACTTTAATTAGACTAGTTTAACCTTGCAGGCTCAACAAATGAGCCTCGCTAGATAAATGTGTTTTTGTTAGTGTTTCTACCATGATCCTAGATAGTAGTTGAAGGGCTGTGCACAGACTGAGAACTGATGAGGCATGTGATATGGGTGTACTTGTAGCTCTAGAGAAACTATGACCTCTTTAACGATGAGAAAATGCATAAAGGTTATCAGGGAATTTTTTGTTGCTTCCTGGAGGAATTCATTGTAGATTTATTTAGACTTTTCCTTGGTTTAATCACTGTCATAGGTTTGAGAGCTAAATTATCTGGCATAAGCAGAAGTTCTCATTAGAACACACATTCACTATGGGCCTATGCTGCTTTACATTTGATTATCATGCTTTTTTTCTCTAATTAAAAGTGATTCCTATGTTGAAGTTGAATGGAAAGAGAATCTTATAGCAATAGAATCTTAATAGGTAAATGTTAAAACTTACTTTTCTAGATAGAGATTACTTTCTTCAGCAGCATCTAGATACATACTGATTTTTGTTAGTTTCAAAATATATCAGAAATGTTTAAAACATGCTAGCTAATCACACAAAGTGTCTTTGCATTGTTGCTTACAAAAGTACTGCAAAGTCACATTAAGAAGAGATATTAAGGCACATTCAGTATTCTTTTCTTGTTGGAATTACTTTATAATGACACAGTACTTATTTCAGGCATTTCATCAAGGATTGAAAATTGCATTACTGATGAAACTTTGTGTTCTTGCAAAAATTAGAATTTAGAGTAAAATCTCATTAATTCAGTGTTTCAAAATTTAGACAAGAATTAGAATAATTCTTTTTTTTTTCAAGATCCATTTTTATTTTTGCATTCAAGCTGGGGTACAGGCCACAAGCATGGGGCGGCGAGAGGGCTCACCACAGACAGAGTGGGGAGCAGAACAGGCAGATAAACGAAATACACTGCTGAGGGGAGCAGCAACCAAGGCAGGAGAGGTCTGCCATGCCATGTGGGAATCTCCCCGGAGGGGCGTCAAACTCACGTGGCCACTGTCGACAGTTCACAGTGCAGCACTTAACTGCTGCGCCACCAGGGAGGCCCTAGAATAATTCTTAATATCAAACTTACTAGCTATAAGGAAATTGTTTTTTATGAATATACATGTACTGACTATGCTGCACTAAGAAAGATATGCATTATATATGGTTGGAAAATCAGATATAAAATAATTTGTAGATTTATGGATTATTTTTTATTGATTTTTAATAGCATATTCTTAAGGGTTTATGTAGTCCTGCTTTTTAGTCCAATTTTAACTGAACTGACCAATTTTCATTCAAGAGCTTTGGTCATGTGACTAAGTTTTCAGCAATGAGAATGAGTTGAATGCTGTTTTAGGTAGTCTCCTTAAAACAAGGACACTCTTTCTTTCACTTTTCATTCCTGCTGGCTGAGTACATGAGATGGTGGTCCTGAAATGCCATGGATTATGTTTAGGGTGGTCAGGACTTGTTCAGCATGTCAGAACCACAAGTTAAGCAAACTATAGCACCCATAAAAAATGCTTACCTTCAAAGCTACTGTGATGTAAAATCTACCTTGTTTAGTCATTATTATTTTGTATCTTTTTTATTTTTGACAAGCTGATAAATATAAATTAAACTATGCTGTGACTTTGGGAGAAATTGCAGAGCATACTTGACTAAGCCTTTCCTTTCTCTGATCTATAGATTTGTCTGCTTACAGGGTGGTTGCATTTGGAAGCGATTGCTCAGGTTAGTTTGCAGATGTCAGCTGGGTTGGGACTAGGACAAAATCTATCTAATTATGCATTATAGGACTAGAAAACTCCTTTGGCTGCAGATCTAAAAGCAGCTCTTGCAAACAGCTTCATCATTAATAATGTTCATGTTTTAAATTTCCATCTGCCTGATTCATATATCAGCTGTGTTTTTGTTACCAACATGGTGGTTATTGAGAATTAATGAAAATAATCATGTTACCAAATATAGTATGGTACTGGTAAATGTTCAACAACTGACTCTTCAGAAAAAAAACTGTCTTGATTCTTAGTGTTTGCTTATTTCAGTGGTTGGAATACTCTCATGGCCAATCTCATTCTGTTAATGTGACATCATTGAACAAAGTTGGACAGACAAGCACCATTAAGTAATATGTCTGCTACAGAGACCTAAGAGACATAAATAACCTCAAGAGCTTATATAATAGTATTATGTGGTAAATTATGAGTTTTTAATATTAATAGCCTTCTTTCCTATAATTATAAGTTTATGTAATTTAATTTTTAGTAATAGTTTTTTTTTTTAAAGATTTATTTTTTATTTATAAATACAAGCTGGGGTACAGGCCAGAGGCGTGGGGCGGCGAGAGGGTTCACCAGAGACGGAGCGGGTAGCAGAACAGGCAGATCAGAAATACACTGCTGAGGGGAGCAGCGGGCAGGGCAGGAGAGGTCTGCCTCGCCATGTGGGATTCTCCCCGGCCGGGCGTCGAAATCGCGTCGCCACTGCCGACAGCTCTACGGCGCAGCGCTTAACCGCTGCGCCACAGGGAGGCCCCAGTAATAGTTGTTTTTAACAAGAAACTTTTAAGATTTCTGGAGATTAGGGCCTCCCCGGTGGCGCAGTGGTTGAGCGCTGCGCTGTAGAGCTGTTGGCAGCAGCGAGGCAAGTTAGAAGCCCGGCCGGGGAGAATCCCACATGGTGGGGCAGACCTCTCCTGCCTCGCCTGCTGCTCTCCTCAGCAGTGTACTTCTGATCTGCCTGTTCTGCTCCCCACTCTGTCTCTGGTGAACCCTCTCGCCGCCCCATGCCTCTGGCCTGTACCCCAGCTTGCATGTTAAAAAAAAAAAAAAGATTTCTGGCGATTAACAATTAGCTTGAACACATCACTAAATGAGTCTGTGTGTATAAGTAAATATTAGAATTGCCAACATTTATGAAAATTCTAAATCTAAATACTGCATTTGTATGCCATGTTCATAATAAAATATATTATTTTAATAACTAATAATGATTTTTGTCTATATTGCAACTTCTTTTTTTAGTGTGGTAACATTGGTTTTCAAAACTGTGTGTGTTTTAATAGTTCAAGTTAACGCCTTTTCAAAGGTATGTTACCACGCCATCTCCACCATTAAACCACCAAGAATTATCTACCATGGCCCACTGGGTCACCTTCACCCTTTGATCCTTCCCTCCTCACTCTGGTAATTTCAGTTATGCAGTGAGAGTCAAAGGGTTTGTTTTGGTTTGATTTTGTCTTTGGTATCTTTATTTACTTACATTCCACATTTGAGTAAAATCACCCCATATATGTCTTTCCCTTTCTGACTTATTTTACTTAGCCTTATAATTGCCTGATCCATTCATGATGTTGTAAATGGCAAGATTTAATCTTTTATTTTTATAACTGAGTAGACTACACACACACACACACACACACACACACACACACACACACACACCATATCTCTATATATAGCCAAATGAGTGTTTTTTTATATATGTATGTATGTATGTATGTATTGTTGTATGTATGAATAGATAGATAGATACCATATCTTCTTTACTTACTTATCTGTCATTGGGCACTTAAGTTGTTTCTGTATCTTGGCTATTGTAAATTATGCTTCCACATTGCAACCCATTTAATACTAGTAAAAAGCTAATTAATACCATGCAAAGACAAAATGTATAGAATATTGTATTTCTCTTCTATATTAGTAAGATGGAATGGTTTTCTATACTTCTCTCTTGAAGTAGAGAAAATGATTACCTGTAATAACTTTAAATGATTACCTATAATAACTTTCTAGAGAATATCACACATAAACTCCTTGAATATGAGGTTTCAGATAGGAAAAGGAATAAGATTGTAGGCATTGGTTTGTAGTTATTAAAACATTAAGTTACAATTATTTCCATTTCAATTTTTTGTAAGGAAGTATTATTGTCACAGCTATTTTTTCTTTATCCAACATACATTTTTTTCCCAAAGTTCCCAGGAGTTGATCCTAAGAAGGTGGACCTTTAACTCCTTTGATGAAAAAAGTGTTTCTATACTCTATCATTTAAGATTATTTAATTATAGAGAGGCTCACTTTCCTTAGGTGCAAACCATGAGAATAGTGATACTCAGAGATTACCTTGTGAGAATTAGTAACAAAGCCAGAGTCAAAATTGGTATACACCAAAATCTCTTGCTATTTGATCATTCCTACTCTTACTTTACTCTGATAGTGCCAGATTTGCAGTCAAAATGTTAGAGTACAGGTAGATTTAAGGAAAAGAGCTTTCATGAGAGAGAAATTGAGAAGTTACATACATGTAGTGACACTTTGATTTCATATTCGAGGTGAACCAATTTCAGAACTATGAGGGATTTGAACATGAGGTTATAATAAGAGAAGGAAAATGACAAATGGTAAATTGATTTTTAGACTTAGAGTCTAGAATTGCACAAAAAGGATCAAGAGACCAATCATTTCTGGTGCCTGTGGGATTAATGGTGGCACCAGAGTTTGAAAGTTTTAACCTGGGGTAGTTAGCTCTGCCTCTTGTAATAACTAAATAAAAAGAAACAATTATTATATGACTCTTTGGGCAGATAGTAACACCAACTTCAAAATACATTTTTAGACAATTGATATGACTATAAAACAGGAGAAATATAACAATATGAACTCTGTATGTCTGAGGGAGCAGAAAAGCAATTGTCATCAGTATTTGGAAATGATGTTTCAAAATATCCCTTTGATTCCTTGCCTACCCATATGACTTTTCAGCTGGCATTTAAGACTTTGTCATAATAGACATCTGAATTTATTTGTTATAAGTGTTTCTTTCAGGATCCTAGATCAGAGCATGTGAATAATATACAAATACTTAAGTTGTTTCTGGTATGTGTTTATAACAGCTGGTTATGTTGTTGGAGTGAGCATTGTCAGTATTATGAGGAAAATGCATTTCATATTTATTCATTTTAGTCTAGATGAACTATTGCCCTATGAATAATTGATTTCACAACATGGAAAACATTATCAAAGGATTAAGTAGAAACGCAGAGGATGTATTTATTCTCCTAACAGCTGGCTGCCATTGCCAGTGTGTTATTCCAAACTACCAGCCTGTGTTGATTGTTGTTAAATTGCTAGAGGCCCAATTTTCACTTATGCATATAAAGTCCGGTCTAAAACCTGTGAAACTAAAAAGGAGTTGAGAGTTTTATTGTAGAAGAATAGGAATGACTCTTCACTAATTGGAAAACCTAACTGATCTATCTTTACATAGAACATGGTGGTTGTGTCTACTTTATAGAAGAAATTAAGCATAGAAATCATCACCCACTGAACAGACACCCTTATGATTCAATGTTAGGTTTATAAACTGATCTCTTCAACAGCCTTTGTTTAATAATAAACTGATGGCCATCACCTTATATAATTACTGAATTCAGTAACTGGTACAGAAATATTTTCTATTTATTAAAATATAGATTGTGTTTAAATATCAGATATTAGTTTCTTTCTTCAAAAAGATATAATGTCCCATAGATGATTGACATATATTTCATAAGAAAGCAGACAAGGATGAATAGTGATTAGCCTTTAGGTATGAAACAAAATCCAGGTAATATTATTGTACAATTTAAAGCTTTTATTACCTCAGCATAAGTAAATATGCTAAATAAAATTAAATACTGGGCTGAAATAACAACATTCAGTATATCTTGCATTAGTTACCTAGACTCATTGCTCTGTTTCTATTATTGGGGAAACAAAACAGAACCAATCCACCAAATAAACAAAAAAAACAAAAACTGCTTTTTCTATTATTCTTCATCATAGATAAATAGACAAATTATCATAAAATAAAATTACCATGATTAATAAAATTATTTAATTACCATGAAATTATCATGATTAATAAAACTATTTCTACACTCTGTCATGTTTTTTATCCAGATCACTCTTGGTGGGACCCTAGCACAAAGAACAGAAAGTCTGACAGTGATACCAGGACCACAGGTATGATTCTAGACCACTTTAACTTTACTCTTAAAGATATTGACACTTCTTGAAATTTTAGGACATCCAAATATTGTGCATACTTCAGATACATATATGTCTAGTTATCAATTGTTGTGTAAAAACTTATTCCAAAATCTAGGACTTAAAACTGCCATGTTTATATACCTTATAATTATGTGGGTCAAGAATATGGGGACTGTTTCAGCTGGATGTTGCTTTTCCTCTACATATTAGAGACAGGATGCTTGATAAAATACAGCTAACAGATGGGATATTTCAGAGTGCTCAAGGTGATTTCATGCACATATCTAGATTTTGGTTTGCAAATGGCTGGTCTGCAAAAGGGCATACATGGGGTTGTTAAGCAGAGCACCTGGATGGCTAGTCTCCATCCATGCTTATCTCTGAATAGCCTTACTCTTTTGGAGCTGCAGGATTCCCCACAGGGATTATTTCTTGAAAAGGTAGTGGATGTGGCCTAAACAAGGCTGAGAAAAAAGGAATAAAAATAGAAGTATCGTTCTCCCTCACTTCAAACTATACTACAGTGCTATGATAATCAAAACAGTATGCCATGAGCATTAAAAGAATTAACATATGGATGGTACAGAATTGTGACCTCGGAAATAAACCCACACAAATATGGGCAACTAATTTATGACAAAGTAACCAAGAATACACAATGGAGAGAGCAAAGTGTCTTCAATAAATTGCTTTGATAAAACTGGCTAGCCAAATGTTTCAAAAGAATGAAATTAGACCATTATCTTACACCATACACAAAAATTTATGCAAGATGGATTAAAGTCTTTAATGTAATATCTGAACACATAAAATTCACAATTATTAATTTCATTATTAGATTGTTCACAGTGTAGAATGGAACTGATCTTTGCATATTGATCTTTCAAGCTTGCTGAAGTCTTTCATTATTCTATTAGGCTTTTAGTGAATCCATCATTTTTAATGTGTCCTGGGTAGACTCTCCAGTACAATGTTGAACAGAAGTGATAATAGCACACCTTGTTTTCTTCTTGATCATAGACAGTAACAGTCAATTTTCTCCATCAGGTATAATGTTAGTTGCTTGTTTTCTGATTGCCATTAATCAAATATGGTCAGTCTCCCATCTATCCTGAATATGTTGAGCCATTTCATCACAGAAGGTTGTAAAAAAAATTTGTCAAAAACTTTTTTGGGGGGCCTCCCTGGTGGCACAGTGGCTAAGCTCTGTGCTGTGGAGCTGTTGGCAGCGGCAACAAGAGTTCAACGCCCAGCCGGGGAGATTCCCACATGGCGCATCAGCCCTCTCCTGCCTGATCCGTTGTTCCCCTCAGCAGCGTATTTCCATCGATCCGGCTGTTCTGCTCCCCACTCTGTCTCTCATGAACCCTCTCGCCACACCACGCCTCTGGCTTGTACCCCAGCTTGTATGCATAAATAAATCTTTTTTAAAAAGCTTTTTTTGTATTTATTTTGATGATTGTGTAATTTTATCTTTTTTTAGACTGATATAGTATTATAGTACACCATTGTATTGTATCAGAAAGTATTTACTTTCTGATGCTAAACCAATATTGCATTCATGGGATAAATAGCCATATTATATAATCATCTTTATTTGTTGTTGGACTTGATTTATTGGCATTTTTGGAAATGTTTACATTTGTGTTCATGAGATAGTAAGTGTAGATTTCCTCTGATGTCTGTCTAGTTTTATTTATTTTATTTTATTTTTTTTAAGATTTATTTATTTATACATACAAGCTTGGGGACAGGCCAGAGGTGTGGGGCGGTGAGAGGGTTCACCAGAGAGTGGGGAGCAGAACAGGTAGATCAGAAACACACTGCTGAGGGGACCAGCGGTCGAGGCAGGAGAGGTCTGCCGCACTATGTGGGATTCTCCTCGGCCAGGCGTCGAACTCACATCTTGCACTGCCGACAGCTCCACAGCGCAGCTCTCAACCACTGCGCCACCAGGGACGCCCTAGTTTTATTTTTAATTTAATATTATCCTAAAACTCTAGTTGAATAATGTTCACTAATCTTTAATTTTTGGAAGTGTTTATAAAAATTGATATTAATTCCTCTTTACCTATTGTTATAATTTACTGGTGAAGCCTAGACTTTTCTTTGTGGAAATATTTTTGTTACTAACTCTATCTCTGTACTTCTCAGATGGACAGATAGGCATAGATATATGGACAGATAGACACATATATATATATATATATATATACATATATATATATATATATAGTAATTTGTGTCTTTGAGGACTTTGCTCATTTCTTCCAATATATCTGTTTTTTGGCCTGTATTATCTTACAGCAGTTTTTTTTTTTTTGACATATTACAGTATTATATTTGACATATTGGCAGGAACATCTCTTTTCTTAATATTAGTATTTTACACTCATTTTCCTTGTTTGTTATAGTTAAGGTTTTTTATTGTTGCTGATTCTTTCAAAGAATCAACTTTTGGTTTTGTTTAATTCCTCTATAGTTTTTCTTTCCTCTATTTCATTTATATCCAAACTAATCCTTGTTATGTTTTTCTCTTTGTTGTTTCGGATTTATTTTAACTTTTTTTCTCTGATGCCTTCAAGTGAAAGCTTAGGTTTTTCTTCTTTTTAAATAAAAACATTTACCACTATACATTTCCCTGTGAGCACTGTTTTTATTGTATCCCATCCAATCTAGTATGTTGTGTTTTACTTTTTTGTTTATTTTAATTTCCTAGTGCTATTTTTTATCTATGGATATTATCTATTTAGACGTATGCTTCTATTGTTTAATTTATATGTATATGTATTTATGAATTTATAAATTCCTTGTAGTTTTTTTTTAAATTTCTCTCTATTGTAGTATGATTACCTCACTATTTTTCAAATTTATAGAGATTTGTTTTATGGCTAGCTTGTGGTCTGTACTGGGGAATGTTCACTGTGAATTTGAGAAGAATGTTTATTCCGGTGTCTTTAGGTGAAGTGTAATTTTAGTTGGTTTATAGAGTTGTTTTTATCTTCAGTTTACATCTCATCAGTCCACTGAACTGTGAAAAAGTAAATGTATTTTGTTTTGGCTATCCCACCTATGGTATTTTGTTATACTAGTCTGAGCTGACTAAGACAAATACACTCTAAAGAAATTTAGTAATTTGCAATGGTCGTGTAGCAAATGACTAAGGAAATCATGGCTTTTAGAGTCTCAACCTTTCTTCTTATCTAATGACCAACATTGCTTGCTTAAGCACTCTTAAAATGTTAGAAAAATATTTTAAACCTTAAATCTTCACACTAAAACCAATGCAACAGGAAGCTTTAATTGCATTCCAGGAATAACATCTATCTCATGTCGTTCTGATGAGATGTTAGGTTCAGTGAGCATAGTCCTTGGACTACTTCTGAGAAAAGTTTCTCGAAGTTCCCCTTTCAGCAGTGTGCAGAGAATTTTCCAAGATGACAAAGACATGTGCACAGACAAAGGCAGGCAAAGTTTACAATTTAGAAGGACAGGTTTATTAGGAAAAGGAGAAAGAGAAAGGGGGCACCTGTATAGACACAGATGGGCAGAGAGCTGCTGCTGCTGCTGCTGCTGCTGCTGCTGCTATTCAAAGGGAAAGGTTTGTTATTAGAGAAGCCTGCATGGACCCAGGAGGGCTGTCTCGGGAAGAGAACTGCTTTGCTAGAATCTGTGATTCTCTAGTGGCCTTCAGTCTCCAAATCCCTACCTCTGGTCTTTGCCAAGGGATATTTTCTGTAGCACTCCAAGCCTAAGGATTTTTCATTTCTGTGGTTGGTTAAACACCTTCAGTTTCTGCCATTGTGAGGGTTCTATCCCAAATTTTCTCCTCTAAGCCTCCATCAAATCTATTATTATTATTATTATTATTATTATTATTATTATTATTATGAAAAATTTAAATTGTGTTTAGGATTTATCTTAAGCATAGACATCTAATCAAATGTGAAGGTGAAGGTAAATTCCTGACCATTTTTTTTATCCCGAATTTTAGCCTAAATATCCCATTAAAGACTAATCCTCATCAGTTAAACAATGTGCAAAGAAAATAGGTTGTAATGAGTCAATCAAATGCATTTAATAGAACAAGTACACTGAACATTTTATAACTAAAAATATAAGTGTGTCTGTCTGCTTTCTCTACAATCACAACATAAGTGGGAGACATAAGAAATACATATGAAAGGGTAATGATAAAAATATATGAGATATGTCATGTGGTACAGAAATTCAAGAGGGAGAACATAATAGAACAAAATATTACAGATGAATTGGGCCATGAAACATCTCTTAAAATTAGCTATGGCCATTCAAGAGAGGGAGCTTTGCTAGGCTACAGTAATATGTGAAGATGGAGGAATGTAAGAGTGTTCAAGGTAAATTTATGTCTCAAAAGAAGGGCAAAGTTGAGTTTAAAGGTGAGATATGTATTGGAAGAAAGGAAAGAGTAGGTTGGCAAATTAAAGGAAACCATTTTTTATATTTTTCTCTTTTTTTTCTGGCTTATTTTGCTGAGCATGATCCCTAATATCGAATGGCTTCACTTATAACAGGATTATAGGGAAATCAAATAAGAAAGAGACATTCAGCAAGGACGAGGGAGGGTAAGGGCTCAAAACGGGGAAGGAAAGAGCACAAAGGACTATGGTGATGGTTCACGGGTGAATCGGTGGTGGGCAACCTATGGGGAATACACAATAATGTAAAATAGATGAACAATAATAAAAAATATTTTATATAAAAAAAGAGGAAACCATTTTGAGATTGAATGCTCTGCTCTGACAAAAAGAAAGGCGCTTAAACTCTGTTAAACATTAAATGACCTGATTAATAGTTGATGAAAATAATTCAGTGTGGGAGTTAAGTATGGTAAATTGTTGAAAGTTTAATGTGATAGTTCCAATTTAAAAAGTCCACTGCAGGAGGTGCCAATCAATGTTTATCTAGATATATATTAAGGAAACAAAATAGGAAATAATCACATTTGTCCAATCTTAGTTTTTGATATTATCAAAGTTTGTGTTGCAATTAGGAGCTGATTTACCATATGTCGAATGTTTGCTATAGAAAATCCAGCTTACTATAGAAAATTCATCACATATGTGTGTGTGTGTGTGTAGTGTATAATGCTTATGTATACATGAGTGGGAATGCATGTGTGACTTTTTATACTCATTCTTGCATCTGTTGGTGTTAGAGCAGTATTAGTTTTGTTCAGAATTGTTGAAAGGGGTATTTTGTGACTCTGCTTGTAGAAACAATTGAACTTTACAATTCTGAAATTGACTCCAAAGTTTCTAGAACATCTTTGTAGAAGTCTTCTAAAAGGTGACTATATTAATTCATTATTGAGTTCCACAGAGAGACAATTTAGTACCATCATGGATTTCTGCGCACAATAACTAAAAGACCGTGTAATTTCTATGAAAAGGAAGCAATTGCAGTGGTGATCTCTATTAATTTGAGTTAGCTCTTTTTGTATATATTGTCACAAATAAGCTTCTTGGAACATTCAGCATTTATTGTAAAAATCTGGGAAAACCAATGATAATGATGCAATTACTGTGTGTCAACTGGTTGGTTATTATATATCACTTACAGTCACTTTTTAATTAAAAAGCTCTCTGAATATTTTGGCATTCATCTGCAGAGTGTGAATGAATAGGAGAGCTAATTGCGATAAAAATACTTCAGATTGGACTTTGGAGAGTGCATTTTAACAATTTCTATCTAAGTGCTTTTGAAAAATTCATCTCAGAAAATTAAGACAGGCTCTAAGCTTTTCAGATTAGCAGCAAACGGAGGTGCTCTGGTTGTAGATTTGATTCAGAACTAAACTAAACATGCTGCTGTTTGCAAAATTCCATTAATTGAAGCTGCAACTTCCTTATATTCCACATTCTGCACTTTCTTCTTGAGGAGCAGTCTGAGCTTCACTGATGACTTCACTGATCATTTAACTCAAGCCACTTGGGTCTACCCACCAGTTCTTAAATTCTTGTATAAGAATAGTCTTGCAAACCTGAGCTGAGTTTCCAGATCTGACCAGACTGTGGAAGGAATTTTCAGAACTCCAGATTCCTTGTGAGAAATTTTGTGAGTTGAGAGAAGCTCTTTGGATAAATGCTATCTCTGGTATTTTCAGTTTGAAGATGGAGGCAGACACTTATCTTCCTTCCTTTTTAAAAAAACATGACCTGAAACGTAAAAGTACAATAAGAAACAAGACACAAATTGTTTGTAAGAAAGGTGGTGGGCTACCCAAGGGGAATACAAAATGTAAAAGACATAAATAACAATAAAAAAATATATATTAAAAAAAAAAAAGAAAGCTAGATCTCAGTCTCCTTCAATCTGAAAAGGCTGCAGGTAGGTTAGAGAGCAGCAAGGTTGCCTGGAGTAGGGTACAAAGTGAAGTTGCCAGGGGAGCCCCCTGAAGGAGCCAACAGTGTCTTGCATGGAGAGGACTGCCTGAGGCAGGGAAGGCTCACTCCGACATTCACACAAGTAGGGAGGGCGTGCAAGGCTGACCATCAGGATCCTCTCTAGACTGTTGTTTAGCTGTGAAGAACTGATGAGTTGGATGTAAATATGGAATCATACAAATAAATCATATTTGCATGCATTCGTCTATTTCTTTGAAGAATGGGAGAAGCATATATTTTTCTATTTTTTTTAAATCTTTTTGTTTTTTTAAAGATTTATTTATTTATACATACAAGCTGGGTTAAAGGCCAGAGGCCTGGGGCCGTGAGAGGGTTCACCAGAGGCAGAGTGGGGAGCAGAACAGGCAGATCAGAAATACACTGCTGAGGGCCTTCCTGGTGGCGCAGCGGTTGCGCGCTGCGCTGTGGAGCTGTCGGCAGTGCATGATGCAAGTTCCTCGCTTCAGCCAGGGAGATTTCCACATGGTGCGGCAGACCTCTCCTGCCTCACCCGCTGCTCCTCTCAGCAGTGTACTTCTGATCTGCCTGTCCTGCTCCCCACTCTGTCTCTGGTGAACCCTCTCACCGCCCCATGCCTCTGGCCTGTACCCCAGAGTTTATGTATAAATAAATAAATCTTTAAAAAAAAATACACTGCTGAGGGGAGCAGCGGGCGAGGCAGGAGAGGTCTGCCGCACCATGTGGGATTCGGGCGTCGAACTCCCATGGCCCGCTGCGGACAGCTCCACAGAGCAGCGCTCAACTGCTGCGCCACCAGGGAGGCCCAGAAGCATATATTTTTCTGATTGAAAAGTCCAGTTTGTCTATCTTTAGTTTCTGGAGTAAAAGAAAATACTAAATAAAATAAAGATGCTTGGTCATAAGCCTGGACATAATCTTGTACTTTTTCTATGAGAACATCTTTAAAATAATTGTCCTAAGTTAAAAACAAAACAAAATAAAATCCGTTCAGTAAGCAATCAAGAGGAATATGAGATCTCTCTCTATATATGATATATATCTATAGATATATATCATATATATAGAGAGAGATATGAAGAAACAGATAAAAATGAGATTGTAGTTAACTACTTCTCAGAAAATGCTTACATGGAATAGATGAAAATCATGATGTTTTTCATTGTGAATTTAAAATAATTACAGACTGTATCTCAAAAGAAAATATACAATCTTAAATATACATATAATCAGGAAGAAAAAAATTCACTCTTGAATGTGGAGACAGGGAATTGATCACTGATTGCTGTGACTTAAGATAGGGAAGTTATAAGTCATAGCAGAAGGGAATTAATTTTGAGGAGAACTTATGAAACTGTTTCTAACTGTATTGCTGGTTACAGGAAACTACGTATGTGTAAAATTCATAGAACTCTACAACACAAAAATGGTTACTTTATAATAATTTTTAAAAACAAAAGGAAAAGAGACAAAATAATTTGGGTAGCTGATAACCTTATTCATTAATTTATTCAATTTTTAGATGGTCATTTTTATTGTGTTTCATTGTGAATACAAACATTTCAATTTCTTTATCTGTTGTTTTAGATAGGATGACTTATTAACCCTGTATTGAAAAATTGAATTACAACTAAATTTAAAATATCTGTAACATATTCCAGGTGACTAAATTGATATATTTGAATGAGGGTTTTATTTTTTATTTTTTGCTTTAGCTAAAAACATTTATAAAATAGCAAAATAATTTAGTTCCTCTGAAATATTCAGGCCATCTCTTTGCCTCTGATAGTCTAGCTTAGGCATGTGTGTGGAAAATAAATTTTGATTGCCAGTAGCATTACAAATAATTCTGAAATACCTGCTCTTTAATGGCCTTATATTAATAAAGCTTTAAATATTTATAGTTACCATATTTATTTTGAAATACACTACAATCTTTTCAAACACTACTACTAGTTTACTTAACAATGTTTAATTGATCACAGTTCAGACTAAACCTTCATAATATTCACCAACTCTGCATTTTTTATCACTGTTTTCTGACCATCACTAAAGAAATCACTACACTTATACCATCTTTTTGATGGTGCGAGTTATTCTAAACCCTGACTTTAATGTTTTCTGGTGTCAATGCTCCTATTTTTGTGTGCATGAATATTTCATTTGCTTAATTTTTTATGACAGGCTCTAAAATATTTTTCTCTCACTGAATTTTAATATTTTAGCTTGAAATGTAAGTATTTAATACTAAAATTTATACATTTTATTTTAATTATTTAATAATCTACATTTGAACTAATTCACAAATAATTTTGAATTTTTCTCTGAGCCATACTTATAAAATAATCATCCTTATTATAGTTCCAGGACAGTTTTGTCATTTAATCTTCATGCTACTGTGTCTATAGCAGGATTATAAAAAAAACTTTTTCTATAGTAACAATTGCCTCTATCTCAAGTTCTTTATAGTATTCTATTTTTTGCTTTTTATTGTAGAGATATATATTTGTGAATAAACATGTCAATTACAAGTAGATATATAGTTCTTTTAATATGTCATGAATTTTCAGGTCCTCAAATTAGTACTTTCAATGGAGGCAAAAATTTTCAGATAAATATCTTTAATTGTTGATTCAATGTCTCTATTTAGATTGCAAGTGAACATTTCACTTGATGTTACAAACTAAGGTTGTTTTTTTCCTCTCGACACTCAGACCACTCCTTGTCCATCTCAGGAATTGCACCACCATTAAAAATTGCTCAAGCCCTACACCCTGATATCATCTTTGATCATCTCTCTCATTAGCCACATTCCAATCAGAAGCATATGCTCCCTCTTCTGCTTTAAAATAATCTCAAATCTGAAATATATTTGAAATGTAAAATAATCCCAAATCCTCACAGTATCCACCCATACCTTTCCTAACAGATAACAGACACAATTCTCTCTCAGCAGTAGGCTCCCAAAAAGTCTCACGTATTTTCCTCCTCACACTCTAATAGCCAATGAAATACAGAATGTTATGATGTCAGGTTCCTTACAGTCTGTCCCCTGGTTATTTGTGCCACTTCATTGGTTATTTAATTCAAACCAATTGGGCCTATCTACCATTTTTGGAACAGGATCTTCTGAGTTTTATTGCCTCCCTTGAAATGCTATTTTCTTTGTGTGGAACAATGTTTCCCCATACACTTGCATTTCACACTCCTTCATTTGACTCAAGACTTGTGATATTTATGAAGCTACTTGAAGAAAATGAGGAGTAAGATAATGAAATAACTGTAATTAAAATCATAAGACAGGAACAGATTTGGGATATTTTATTAAGGAGGCCTGTGGCTGAAACAGGGTGACTAAAAACATGAGATGGTGGTGGTTTTAATAGATGAAGATAGGAATGAAGTCAAAGGATTGATTAGGTATACTGTATAGGTTCCTTCAAAGGTGTGAGCCTTAGCAGTTGTATTAGTCCGAACCCATAGGATGATATTTTCATATATATGTGAATTATAATATATATATGTATATATATGCACTATTTCTCTCCACTAATTGTGTGCTTATGCTGTTGTATTTTTTAATTCAATCATAGTATATTTTTAAATCCATTAGTTCTAAGAGTTTCATATTTTCTATCTTTATTTTGTTTTAGTTCTTTATTACCCATTTTTGTTTTGAATTCAGTAGTAACTTTTGAAGTCCTCCTGAAGCATATTCTACAGTTCTGCTATACTGAGACTTCTCTTCTCCGACCCCACCCCCCCCCACCGCCCCCTGCCAATATTTGTGATATGTTCTTTCTCTTCTTTTTCCATAGGCTGTAATAGGGAATTTTATTCTCCTATATTAATAAATTGGCTTGATTTCCCTTCTAAAAGAAACTGTTATAATCCTAGATTTTTTTACCTAGAATCTTTAGGTGTCTATTGTTTCATAGTCTAATGCCTCTGCATCTGTTCAGACAGTCAGGATACTAGCAAGGGCTAAGAGGTAAGGAACCAAGACAGTAGAGCAGGGAAAGTTTGCCTCCAATATCAAGTGTTCAAGATTTTTACATTGTTGTAGGTACCCAGGTTGTTTGAGGAGGAACTGCCTTGATCCCATTCCCTAGGTCAACTCCTTGACCAAAATTTCTCGTGCAGTCTCTTGCTAGCCTCAACTTCTAGGCTGATTTTAGATGTAGCACTGACTATAGCTGAGATAGGACTACAGCCACAAATTGTTCTCTTTGCTTTTAGATTAGGAAGTGTTACCCTGTGGTACCTGATCTTGTAATAAAGATCTAGGTGCTTAACTTATGATTAATGATAACATTTGTTTGTTGTCTTGCTTTTGGCTCTGGATGTTGTAACACAGGTGTTTCACATATCACAGCCTCAGGCTGCAAATGATAGCCTCATCTATGAGGAGACACAGTGATCCAATATGGCTCTCCTTGCCGGTTCCATCTCCAACCATTCTAGTTTAGGAGTCTCAGGCTCAAGTCAATAATCACCTCTCTCCGACCTTAATGCAGAGTTCTCCAATGGTGGACCCTCTGTCCTGCACAGCCATTCTGTGTACCTCCTTCTCTAGTATAGTGCCAGTTTTTAAAATTTCTGACGTGAGCATGAGCTCTTGAGTGAACAGCAGCTGCTTCTATTTCTTTTAGGCTTTACTGTCCCTTTGTCTCTCTCCGCACAGTTAAATTGTTGTTTTTTCCTTCCCTTTTCTGCTCCTGATGTATGCTCCTGATGTCTCGTCTCATAGTCAATTTATCTTTCAGAGGTTGTTGATTTTGGTTGGTTGTAATTTGGCTATGTTTATGTTGAAGAGATGAGTCTGACTTCTTCACTCTATGACCATCTTGCTAGACTCTTCAACTCTATGTTTGATAAATACAGTTATACTTTCTAATTTCAAATAATACATATTATTAGCTTAAATTTATGTTTGTTAAAATTGTTCCTTACTACATGCACTATTTATAGCAAATGGAGTATTTAAAATGGAAATAATTGCATTTATAATTGAAAACAAAGATATTGCTAAAATATCAATAGTTCATTTCAGTATTAGACTTATTTCTAATCATGTCATGTATATAGTCTTCTTTTACCAGCCTGTTTTATTATTTCCTCAATTTTGCCAAGTCTTGCTGACATTTTTCCTTATCTCAATATTTTAAATCTATGTAAAGTATAAAAACGAAAAGGCCAATCTCTTCCAAGTGATAAATTGCTCTCTATATTGATTTTTTGCATTTATGGAGTTCTAGTTGTCTGGAAGGAACAATATTTAAAGATATTTGTTATTACTCACCAGCTATGTGGCTTAAAGAAAGTAGTGATCCTTTCTTATAGGAATAGTAATATGGGAATAATGTTTTGCTTACAACAATATTTTAAATTGTATGTGGGAAACGTATTTATACGTTTTACGTTGACTGGTAGTAGCAAACTACCCGCAAACAATGTGTTATGTTTACATTCACTCTATATGTTAAATCTTTCTAGCTATTAAAGTTGAAATCCTTAATGTCTAAGAAAGAGTAGAAAATACAGATTTTTCCCCCCATGGCGAATTCAAGAATTTTTGTGAAGAGAATATTTCATGATAAAAACTGCAGTTTTATTATATTTTATACCAGACTGATTATTTTTATGGTCACAGGAAATTGATTTAAATGGAGGGAGATAATTTAGTTGCTAGCATTAATAAAGTAAATAAGATATGGAGATCAGTGTAAGTAATACTGTGAAATGCAGTTGTACTTAGTGTTTAGGACTTTGGTGCTTTTGAAACTGATTTCCAAAATTAGGGTAACAAAAAAAATCTAATGAACATTCTATTTTAATGTAGCAGTTTTATTTTTCTATACAAATATTTTTAAATACAGTCAGCAATATATTTTATAATTGCTTAAAAGTGAGTGTTTTTGTGAAGTTGCTTGGGGAACAATTTTACAAAGTTAGTGATATATTTATATCATCATGTCAAATGCTGATGTCAATAATTTCACTTCTTCCTTTCCAATTTGTATAGCCTTTATACCCTCTTGTCTAATTACTCTTACTTGAACTTATAATACTATATTGAATAGTACTCATGAGAGTGGACACTTGTCTTATTCCTGATCTTAAAGGAAAAGCTTTCAGGTTTTCTCCGTTGAATCTGATGTTGGCTACGGATTTGTGCTACATAGCTTTTAATATGTTGAAGTACATTTATTCTTACCCATTTTGTTGAGAGTTTTTATCATATAAAAAAATCTTGTCACATGCTGTTTCTGCATCGATTGAGATGATCGTATGATTTTTGATGTGGTAGATCAAGTTTATTGATTTGCATATGTTAAACCATCCTAGTATGCTGAAATAAATACCATTTGATCATGATACATGGTTCTCTTAATATTTTGCAATATTTGATATGCCCAGATTGTGTTGAGAATTTTTGCATCCATGTTTATCAGAGATGTCATAGTTTTCTTTTTTGTGATGTCCTTCACTTGTTTTGAAATCAAGGTTATTTTGACTTCAAAGAACGTGCTTGGAAGTCTTTCCTTCTTTTCGAATTTATGGAAGAGTTTGAGTAAGATATTAATTGTTCTTTGAAAATTTGATAGAATCCTCTAGTAAAACCATCTGGTCCCAGGCTTTTATTCTGGAAAAGGCTTTTGATTCTTTTTTCAATGTCTTTATTTGTGATTAGTCTTAACTCAGGTTTTCTGTTCCTTTCTGATTCAGCCCTTGAATGTTTTATGTTTTCTAAGAATCTTTCCATTTTTATGTTTTCTAAGACTTTTTCCATTTAGACCATTAAAGACTACCTGATTTGTTGCCCATATAATTTTCATAAAACTCTCTTGTGGTTCTTTGTATTTCTATTTTTCTGTTGTAACTTGTACTTTTTGACTATTGGCTTTATTTATGTTTTATCTTTCTTCTTTTTGTAACTCTGGAAGGTTTATCCATTTTGTTAACCTTTCTTTTCATAGAACCATCTCTTGATTTCACTGATATTTTGATCACTACTTCATTAATTTCTGCTCTAATTTTTATTATTTCCTTCCATCTACTCACTTTTGGTTTTACTTTCTTTTTCTGGTTTCTTAAGGTAAAACCTAGATTGGTTTCTGATTCTTCTTGTTTCCTGAGATAGACTGGTATTGCTATAGACTCACTGTTAGCACCAGATTCTTATATATAAGCCCTGGCTTCATTTTGACTTCACCTTCAGGTATTTTTTTATTTCACCTTTGATTCCCTCATTGACCCAGGAGTTGTTCAACAGCACGTTGTTTATTCTTTGTAAAGTTGTGGTTTCTCCTCTCTTCCTTCATTTTGATTTCTATTTTATGTCATTATGTTCTGAAAATATTTCACTCTCCGTAAATACATTGAGACTGGTTTTGGGTCCCAATATGTGGTCTATCCTTGAGAATGTTGTGTAAGAAATTGAAAAGAATGTGTTTTCTGGTGTTTGGGGTTGGGATGGCCTGTAAATACCTTATAAAACTATCTCATACAATTTGTCATTTAAGTCCTATAAATAGAAACTTAATGTAAAAGCCAGTAGACATTTTACTTATAGACTGCCTCATTTTAATGTAAGAGCTTTAGAGGTTGGTCTGCTTTTAAACTGTGGCATCCCACAACTCTGAGGACAAAGACTATAGGGGGATTATTAGCCTTGTTTCTCAGCAATAAGACTTTACAAAGTAATGCCAATCTTTATAATTACAGTATGTGGATAAACATAGAACATGATAGAAAACATATATATATATATATATATGCATATACATACATACATACATATATACATATATATATATATATATATATATATATATATATATATATATATATATATATTCCTTAACTTGGTTTTCTTTCAGAAGACAAAACATACACTGAACAAATAAAGAAAAAAACAAACAAACTCAATTAAATTTAATGACCTACTAAGGACTGCAGTTCATTGCTTTTTATCCAGGTACTTGAGTTTCTTGGGGGGAAAAAATGTGTGAAGCCAGGACATTATAAAAGGTTTGTGGTTGAGATCATTTTTATTGCTCTCTTAATGTTAGATTGCATGGTGATGTCTTTCAAGGGATTTCATTTGAATGAAGTGCCTGCTGGTTGATGCCTTTATCTCATAAGCACACTACTAGTGTGTTCTTCAATTGCTTAATCTCTAATTGCAAAATGTTCTGTGAAGCAAGGATTGGGCTCTCTTCATTGCATTCTCATTTATTTCTTTTTTAAGTTTTTTTTTTTTAATAAGGAGAATCAGTTAGTAATGTAGATGATGATGCCTAGAATGACCTTCTCATTGATAAAATGATGCTTGCAATTTCACACATTGCCAGTTTTAATGAGGAGATAAAGGGTTTTTGTTCTGAGTCTCCCCTTTCCCCAAGTTATTTGAAGATTCATTTAGCATGCCTTCTCCTGTCTTTTAGCAAAGGAAATGCAAGAGTAAAAATGCAACAAAACAAATCTAAACTGAAAAATCAAACATGCAGACCAATGCAATGAAAGCTCTGCTTCAGCAGGGGTGATGTACCTCATGTTACCGTATTTGTTTTTTTCAAAATAATTTGACTTGAATTTTTGAGTGAAGGCTTCATGCTACAAAGAGAGAATTGGTCAGAGAAATAGGTAACTTAGAGACTGTGTTTATTCATCACATTTGTTTACATAGGGTGATGGTAATATCCAGAATGGTTAATGTTTCCCTGTCAAAGTTTCTTTGGCTTTGAGAACACTACTTTTCTTTTTTGAGCTGAACCTAGTTTGAAAAATAAGAATAATGATCTGATTCATGGTCAGACCCAAGAAAACTTATATTAAGTGGATCAGCTTTTCTAATGAACAGTATTTAATGAATCTTGGGTGGCTATCTCCTATAGGGAACCACTACAAAATCTATTCCTAAAAATTATCTTTGAATAAAGGAAAAGGTGTGCTGTCAATAAATTTAAAAATACTAAATAAATTTCTCCCTCCCTTATACAAGCATGTCATGACATATTTACTTAATATTGTATGGTTAATTCATTGAATTTTTTTTCTTTTTTATCTATGAAAATAAAAGTTGAAGTAACAATCCAGTTTCATTCTTTTGCATGTGATTATTTTTCATCATCATGTATTTGTGTTGTATATTCTTGTCTTTTTTGTCATAATTAATTCATTAGATATATGATCTATTTCTGTTTCTCTTTTCTGTCCCATTGTCAGTGCCATGCCATTTTTGTTACTATAGCTTTGTAATATAATTTGAAATTATTTATGACCTAATTACTCACTAGAACTTTCAGTGTTGTGTTAAATAAAAGTATTTAAAGTAAGCATCCTTGTTTTGTTCCTGAACAAAAAGGAAAGCTCCTAGAATTTCCCTGTTAAGCATGGTTCAAGCAGTAGGCTTGTCATATTGCCTTTATTTTGCTCAAGTAAGTTTCTTCTATACCCAGTTTGTTGATAGTTTTAATTATGACCAGAGTATGTCTCAGTCTTTTGAATTTATCTCTACATGGATATTTCTTAATTCATCTGATGTGCATGAGTTTCTCAGCTGTGTTCTGTATCTTTTTCAGAGGAAATTGTTCTATGAAAACTATAATTCATATATGTCCATGAGAGAAAGAATGTTCAGCTCATGAGAGGAAGAGTACTTCTATCTCTAGCTTGGTCAACTCAGAATTGACATAACTTTAGAAACAAATAAAAAACTTTTATAGAAATTTTTAATAAGCAATTTATCATATAGCCTATTTATTGACAAATATATGCCACCAAAATATTAACAACCATGGCATTGCATAAGACAAAAAAAAATCATTATTTTTTTTACTCAGAAGAGATCATTTGTTTTCATTTGTATGGGAAAAAGTATATTACATAAGCAGGATTTTTTTGTCAATATAATAATGTGAATTATCACTGCTTTTTGAAATTTTACCAAATCTTACTCTAGCATGCATAGAAGCTGTTAAGTCAATTTTCATTGCATGAGCAATAGGTGCAGATTGCTTAATTGATTAATTCTGTTTATTGATTAATTCTTATTGCTCAATAGGTGCAGATTGCTTAATTGATTAATTCTTCTTGCTTAATGGGTGCATTCTTGGTGGTTCCCATGTGACAACTACATAACTATTGATGTTGTCATGACAAGGGTCCTATGTTGTGATAATGCAATATGAAGCTCATGGGATGGTGATGCTTGACTGTCCTTTCTGCCTCGTTTCTTTTCTCGCATTGCTCTCTCTCCTGTCCCTTCCAATCCTTGCCATAATATTCCCCTTAATGCATAAACAAAAGATATTGGGGAGTGAATACTTTCTGTTTTTCTCTTTTATCCTTAGCAGTTTATATTATTTTACTCAGATTATCAGATAAAGTAGCACCAATAGAGGTATCTGTCATACATATCTGGAGAATATTTCTTATTCCTATAGTTTGATGATTTTTACTAGTCTATTTAGATAATTTGTTTGACTTCTGGAGTCATTAGATAAGAAATTAACCTGCGGAGACTGTAGAAGCAAATGACTTGGGCCAAGGGACAAGTAAGGTATACTTTACAAGAATGAGCTGTTTCATTTTGCTTTGAATATATCTTTATTTGAATCCATTTTGGCTGTCCCCCACTGCGAAAGTTGGGCTTATTTAATTTTATGTACTTATTGTTTAATTTTATGTTTTTGATCTATAAAACGAAGCAGTATCTGCAAAGTATTCCACATAGTCGGTATATAACATTCACTAATTCTGTTTCATTTGTTCTCATAAATTTCAAAATAGTCATTGCCCCTCAAGGGCAGAGATTAGGACTTGTTCTCTGTAGGATACTATATCATTTACCAACATGGTCTTGGTTGTATGTGGAACTAGTAAGTGCTTGGTAAATGCTTCCTGAATGAATGAAAATAAAGATATTTAATTTTTTTTTGGACAACTAAGGACCAGGGCATTGATGAAGTATTACCCTTTCAATTAAAAAATGGAAGAAAAATAGCCTGTTTCTCTGGTACCGATACTGTGGTTTCTTCTAATCAAAGTCACTTAAGTGACTTGAACTTAAATTTTATACTTATTAAGCTTGAGGAATGAGTTTTCCAGCTGTATTATTGTAATTTAAGAATGATAATTTAGAGAATCTAGGGAATATTATTGATCATGTATTATATGTATTATACTGACTTAAGTAACATACACAGATGCAGGGCCTTTTAACATATTCTTGAGCATGAGACACTTTAACTACACAAAGAAGCCAGGGATAAAGTAAAACAAGACAAGTGTAGTGGTGTAAATGCCAGTTGCTACCACAGAATTGCTTGTCTTTTATTAATTGTGTGCCTCTGAGGAAATAAAGTTAATGTTTTGAGTCTTCTTTACTCATATCAAGATTGAAAATAACAACCTCTCTCTAGTTTACAGCAGGATGAAATTTGAAGCAGAAATGATAACACTTCGAAAATAGCTAAATACTACATGAGTGTATATGATTGTACAGGTCAGAAACACAGTCTTACTTAGAGCAAGCAGCATGAGATGGAGCCCTCAGAACAGTCAAACTTGGGAAAGAAAATAGGGGATAAGACCAACTGTCGCATCCTCTTCCAGAATGTTACAAAACTAGGGAGTCTGGAGCAAAGGTGCTTATCTCCAATAAAAGGGAACAGGATCTGGAAAAGATCCCAGAATGCAGCTGGTCTGGCTTTGTGAAGAAGCTGGCCAGAAATGCACTGACCTCAACTCTTCTTTACATAGGGGAAGATTTGGGGATTGAGCGCTTCATATTGAAAAACTCTGACCATATTTATGATGACACTGTGGAAAATACAAAGCCATCTAAGTCTATGTTTTGATGGGACATGGTATTAAAATATGTGTTTCATAGTCTTAATTAGAAGCTGAGAAAATAGAAGTGACTTCAGGTTATGTTGCTGGCCTCGAGGTTTATGGCAGAAGCAGCAGCTGCTTCCGTCTGTGGGGTTCCCTCCAGGTCACTGGGATTCTCGTCCAACTCTGTGGGTTAATCATTTAATTTTAACTTGATCTCTGGAAGCTGGCCCATTGCATTTGATCAAGCAACCATCACTTGGCAGCCATTATTTGACTTTGTTGACTGTTGGGTTCTCTCCTGTGTTATTTACTTTCCTTGTCATAGATTTGATTTGCTGGCATAAACACTGCTTGACATATTCTCTGAATTTGATGTCCTTGCCTAAAATGAGGGTATCTATAAATTTGGCTGACAGTATTTTCAGTTTAGAGATTGTCTGTGAAAGAGGAGACAGGTAATTGTTATCTCTTGGTAGCAAATAAGCACTTTTAGGCAAAGCTAACAATTTCTTTGGCACAGTAGAGCGGTACTGAGAAAAGCTGGCCAGAATATAATGCAAGTCACTGCACCTGAATAGTTAAGAATTTAATGATTTGTGAAGTGATCTTACTTCCATTTAGTTCTCAAAAATGCTAGTTTGTATCTGTAACTCTCTCTTATCCTTATGAATCTTATTTTCTGTTTCATTTTTCTTTCCTTTATTTCTCTTCTCTTCTCTTCTCCCCTTCCATCCCTCCCCTCCCCTCCCTTCTTTTCTTCTACTCCCTTCCCCTCCCCTGCCCTCTCCTTTCCTCTCCTCTCCTTCTGCATCTAAACAAAATACTTTGAAATTCAGTTACTCTGAATTCTGGTGTATATTGGGCACAGATACTGGTATATATTAGGTCACTCAATATATATTTTATTTAAATGCAATCATGACTTTTAAAGTATCAATTAAACAATTAATTTAAAAGCAAATGTTCCATCCCAAATTATGTAGATATAAGATCTTTAAAGGAAAGGCAGAAAAAAAAAAAGTAGAGTTACAGAAAGATGAAGAGTTGAATTATAAATCATTCTATAACAATTAAAATACTGCACTTGTGTATTATGTAGAATTGTACATTCTTTACTGTATAATATTGAATAAGTTTAAGGTATGCAAAGTGATAGAGGTATTAAATGTGTCCATTTTTCATATACCTAATTAAATGTTAAATATAATAGACATATTGACTTTATTTCTAATCTGGTATCATAATTGAGCCTAAATTTTGAGAGCCCCCTTCTCTATAAAAAGTTAAGCTCTGGATTAGACTGTTGTTGAAGATTTACTGTGATGGTTAATTTTACTATCAACTTGGTTAGGTGATAATGCTTAGTTTTTTGCCAGTTTTTCATAAATACTTTTACATGTATTGGGAAACACCCCTCCCTGCCCTTTTTTTTTTTTTTTAGCTGTGATTGTCATTTAGATTCAGCTGACTTTGAATAAAGCACATTGCTCTTCAAAGATGGGTGAGCCTCAAATCACTGTTCAACAAATTTTTACAGAAGTCATGTTACTGAAATAAAATTAGTCATTTCCTATCAACTTGTATATGCCCAACACAAATATGATGGTCAAATTCTAATTTTGGCTCAATTTTTTTTTTTGGTAATCTGCTATAAACTGATGTTTACATCACAAAATGCATGCCAATAGTAATAGGCCTATGGTTAATACCTGTAAAAAATCAAGTCATAGACTACTTCTTAGATTTCTTTGCTTGTCTCTTGTACAGCTGTTCAGGAGCATCTCTGGGGAGTGTCCAGCAGTAGTCAGCCAGCATTGTAGTGGGCCATTTTCCCTGCTATCTTTGTCCCATTTATGGGATATCTTGATGAAAACTTTCAACATGTTCATCACTAACCATCCCACAGTTTTCAGGGAAGAAATCCGGATGGGAATGAAGGAAGTGGATCTTTAGAGACAAATTGCAGCCAAGTTTCTGATACTGCATCAGAATGTCTCCTACTAGTTCCTTGTAGTTTTCTGCCCTAACATTCCCAAGAAAGTTTGTAGACACTAGGTGAAAAGCATTCCATGCTTGTTTCACATCACCCTGCAGCAAGTTGTTGAGCCAGTCATTTTGAAGAACTCTCGAATCTGAGGACCCACAAAAACTCCCTCTTTAATCTTTGCTTCGCTGAGTCAAGGAGATTTTTCTTGCAGGTATCGGGAAGCCGGCGTGATCTGGTCCATGGTTTTTACGAAATTCTTCCTCAAACCTAGTTTGATGTGAAGGGGTGGTAGCAGGGTTTTGTGAGCCTCAGCCAGAGCTGGGTGCTGGACATTCTTCTCTCCAACTGCTACATTTTGTCTGTGAGTCCATTCCTTCCACAAGTAGTGCAATTCACTTGCTCAGCTATCCCACTCACATAAGAAACACATGTATTTTGTATATCCCTGCTGCAGTCCCATTAAAAGGGTAACGCTTCAAATCGCCACAGACGTGTCAGCTGTACTTGTTATACTCAATGGAATTCAGTAGCTGCTTTAAGTTATCGTATGTCTCTTTCATGTGGACAGTATGTGCTACTGAAATAGATGGAAGACGGTTTCCATTGTGCAAAAGCACAGCCTTAAGACTCAGTTTCAAAGAGTATAGAAATAGTCTCCATTCTTGTCGGTCATGAGTGATTTCTAAGGCATTCATGAGGCCCTCAATATCGGAACAGAATACCAGAGTACTTTCCTTTCTGAAGAAAGGCTCCAACTGCTGGTGGCGCTTTCGATAGAAAGTAATTGTGACATTTTCTTCTAGAAGATTCCATTGTTGGAGTCTTGATCCTAGCAATTGTGCCTTGTTCTTGGATAAGTCCAAATCCTGAACCAGGTCATTTAGTTCTTCCTGTGTTAGTCTGTCTGGGGTTGATGATGCACCACAGTGAAAATCTGGATCACTGCATGCTGATGGAACAGGAGAACAGGTTGGCTCAACCTTTCCCTCATCAGATGGATCAAGAGAATATTCTGCTGGAGGTTCTGGAATAGGAAGTCCCTCACCATGTGGAATTGGTATCAATGCAGATGGAATGTTTGGGTAGACTATTGTCGACTTCTTTTGCTTTGTTATTTCTCTGGAAAGAAGAGGAACCAAGCAGAAGTAACAGTCTTTTATGTGGCTGTTTCTCTCTCTCCAAGTAGCTTAAACTGTCTCGCACAAAGTCTGAAATATTTTTAATGCTCAACCTTTCCTACAGGGCTTTATATAGTGCACTGCTGATGTCAGCTTACTTCAGCAGCTGCCTGGCAGTAGTATTGCATTGCATCAGAAAATGATGCGATCAACTCTGGATGAGGTATACATGATGGTATTATGCAATGTGATGCAATATTACATCATTCTAGGCTGATTTCGGATGTCGTTGCAGTCCTACTGGATAAATTCACATTGTGAAATATATAAAATGAATTATATGAAATATAATAATAATAAATAATAACATGTAATAATAATAATAATAATATAATAAACACATTTCAGGGTTATGTTCATGTTCAGCACACCAAGATACTACACATGAGGGCCTTTTTAAGTTGGTAATGATCTCACTGTTGATCAGTGTAAACAGTTGAAGGCTGTGAGAGCGATGAGGCTTCTTGAAGTCAGATTTGTTTCAAAACTACAACATAGAACCTTCTGATAGCCAGCTGACTTGCCCTACGTATTTCAGACTAGTCAGCCCCCGATGAAATTGCGCGAGCCAGTCTCTTGAAATCTATTCATCCATCCATCCATCCATCCATCCATCCATCCATCCATCCACCCACCCACCCACCCATCTATCATCTATTGATTCTGTTTCTCTGGAGGCCACTATAACAAGCAAAATAAACATGAGTGAGGTAGGTCTACTGTGAATCAAAATTGGGATCTGTAAACTCATGGAGTGAATTTGTTGTTCCAGATCCATAGTCTTTCATCAGACGCACTTGACATCAAAACGTGTCATAGCATCTTTCTAAGTGGTAACCAATGAATCATTATCCTTTCTTCTTTTCAATTTTCTCAGTACCTCCTGCCAGTAAAGCAATTCAATTTTAAATGCCTTGGGATCAGGGACAGTGTTTATATTCTTCTTTCACTCATAGTAACAAGACCAGTCTCTGCCTATAATTGCTGCTCAGTAACTATATTCTTAAGTATCCTTAGTATATACTAGCCTCTGACTCCATGTATACTATCTACAAGGCTAAAGGCTGGTGGTTGTCCTAAATTACACAATGGCATATTTGAAAGTAGCTCATTTATGTATCAAATTCCATTCAGTGGGATTCCTTTTAAGTAGCTCTCTGTAATTTTCAGTTTCAATTGCAAACAGATAAAAGCATGTCTGCAAAATGAGTTTTTGTAGTTTCTTATAAGCATCCAAAGGATTAAAAGCAGTATTCTACTTTTTTTTTTTTTAAACATCACAATGCTTTCCCACTGACTGCATTCTATTTTCTTGGGCAAAGGATTAGAAAATCAAGCATTTTAACAAATATTCTTGCAGGGAGAGAGGTAAAGTGACCTAAGTATACTCACCTATTGCCCTCAAATTTAGAAGACTTTATATATTTGAAAATGACAAGATGGCCCTTTTGGCTTATCTTTGAATTTGTACTGCAAAGCTTTCTTATTTGTCTTTTAAATTGAATGTTTAGAGTCAATTTTGTGTGAAGCTCTGAGAACTACAGGCCTGCAGAGCTGGAAAAAGAACATTGCCTGTCTCTATTTAAAAACACACTGATGGCTATCGTTAGGGAATTAAAAAAAAACAAAAACAAAAAACCTGGCTTGCTGCCTATGTTTCCCCTCATTCTCTGCTGTTCTTACTATTCCCTTTAATTCTTCTAATTTTCTGTTTTGTTTGCTGTAACAGCCTTTCTCTTGAATGTGTCATAATTTTTTGACATAATTTGTTCGGTGTTTTTCTTCCTCTGCTTATTTATTCTTTTCCTGTTCTTTTTGCTGTTACCCCTTCTTCTCCTCACGCTAAGGCCTCTTGGAAATGAGGATCCATATTGTAAATCTGAAAAATTACTTTTTCTACATTTTGAAAAACTCCAACCCACGGACAAATTCCCTGTTGGTCCCACAGCTGATCCACAGATGTTCTTCAGCTGCCAGATGGCGGACAAAGCTCTTGCAGAGAGGGTGGGTCCACTCTGTCTCTGAATGTGTAAACCTCCCACGAGCTACTTAGTTTTAAGAGGCAAGCTGCACTCAGGGTGAGTTTGTGGGGAAGAAATTACCTCCCTCCTCACATTTAACCTAGAGAAAGAAGTGCATAGTTCTTTCTGAGTAGGACGTTGGATAAAGAAATGAGAAAGGAATTTGTCATTTTCTACTACCTGTTTTGACCTTTGTTAATCATAAGGAAAATTGTTGCAGTTGAACAAAAGTTCAACTGGTTGAGATGTATTTTTATAGTTATATTACAAAAGCAGGTCTGCATGAAAAGGTATTCATCCTCTCTTAGTATTAGAGAAATGCAAATCAAAACAATAATGAAATATTACCTCACACCACTAAGCATGGCTGCTATCAAAACGTCAAGAAGCAAGTGTTGGAGAAGATGTAGAATAAAGGGAGCTCTCTCACTATTGGTGGGAATGTAGATGGGTACAGCCATTTTGTAAAGTAGAATAGAAATTTCTCAAAACATAAGACTAAAAATACCTTATTTTCTAGCTCTCCCACTTCTGAGCATTTATCTGAAGAATATAAAACACTAATTCAAAGAGATTAATGGGAACTAGGTCTGGGAAAGGGAATAAATGTTTTCAGTTTTTGTTTGTGAAAAATCCTAACAATGATGCATTTTATTATGTATTCAAATGTTCAATTGATTGTGTTGTACAGAATCGTGGATTTCTTTTTAAAAAATTTCCATGGGTTTGTTTCCTTGGAAAACAATTTCCTCATCTAGCACATTGTAAGAATCAGGAGGTTGTGTTCACAATAATTATTTATTGAGCAGATGGTGTTTAATTAAATAGAGTTGAACAAAAAGGTGTATAGGTATATGTTACGCTATGTTCTGAACTGATGATGACCACCTGCTATTTTAAAAATAGCACTTCTATTTAAAATTTTATCATTTTAATTCCCATCTCTTAACTTCTCTTTCCTTTACCATTTCTTATTTTTAATTCATGACTTAGTTTTTCCTACTTTTAAAAAATTACCACATAATGAGTCTTTTTAGATAGCATTGTGATAATTTTTTAAGATGCAGAAATTAATAATATATTTTTCCTCCATTAACTTACATTCTAAAAGGGGAGATAAGTATAAAAAAAACTCAATAATGCAGCATAATAAATATACTAACAGCTTTTTTAAAAACACATAGAGATTACTAGTCAAACTGCTTACTAATATAATATATAGTAATTTTTGCTTCAATTTAAAGTTAGGCTCTATTTATTAGGCACAATATTTTCATAATTGTAACATTATTCTTATAGGACATTTCCCTTTATACTTTTTAAAGAAAATGTCTTTTTTTATGCAAGCACAATATGTTTATTGAAAGCAATTCAGGCAATTCATCTAAGTTAAAATAAGAAAATAAGTTATATACAGTGACTCAGAAAAACCTTATTAATAGTTATTAACACCATGATATCTGAGATATTTATATATATTATGCAGATAAAACAAAAATAAAGTAATAAAGATATTTGAACAGAATAAAATATTTTTCTTTTAATTCTTAATAGTGAATATATCAGTATTAATTGATTTAAAGTGGTAAATGAAACTTAAGATAACTAAAGGAATTCTGATAAATGGTCCTTCATCACATGCTATATTTTTCCCTAATGGTGCTCTCAAAGACTCTCAAAGGCTAAGGGAAGCACTGTGGGATATATCTTAGTATTATTTAAACTACAAATTCACTTTTGGACATTAATGGTTAACACAACAAAATTGTAAAAAAGAGCAGTTGGTTACATAGTTCCACCTTTACCCCAATTACAATTACATTGCCAGACTGATAATTATATAATGATTTTATAATAATGATTTGATATCTATAAATGTATTATTTTACATGGATAGGTACATTTTCATTTGTTACATAATAATAGTTGTCTAAGCATTAATATTTAGTTCTTTATCTATTTAAAAGGATGGAACCTACTCTTTAAGCATATCATTTCCATTTCTTAGTGTTCAATGTTTGAATCATTATTTGTTCTATTTTATTATCAAATCATTTTTTAAAAAATACATTGTAGATTATTGTTTTCTCTGTTGCTTTTATGGGAACTTCATCCTTTTGATTATTTTTTGCTTAAATGCAAATTTATCTGGGTGTAATATCCTTGGATTATACTTGTTTAACTCCAATATTTGTACATATGACTGTTGTCTTCCAACATTTAATTTTGTTAAATCTTTGTTATCATATTTGAGATATAATAACTTAATCATTGATTTCAACTATATCATTTTTCTCTGGAATACATTGTATTTTTTCTGTCTAAAATTAGTGATCTTACATGTTATGGAGTTTTTGCATTACAACATTGAGTATTTTTATAATGTTATTTGTCGGACTCATCTCTTTTAGTTCATCTCTTTTTCTGCTCCAGTGAATTCTCTACTAGTCTTTTTTTTTCTTCTTCTCAGTAACAGCAGGTTATTCAAGACCTTTTTTTTCTGTCAATAATTCAACTTCTAATGGTGTCTGTTTTTGTTTCATTTCAATTTTTTTTTTTCCTGCGTAGTTCTTTACTAGGATATTTTGGTCCTTAATTTGCTGTCTTCTCTAGCCCTCACAAGAGATAGATTATATGGTAATTTTATAATTAAGAGAACAAACTCCACATGAGAAAGCAACATTTCAAAAGACTTCAACAATAAAGTTCGGATTCAAACTCATATTTGCCTAACACTTGTTTATCTTGGACAACTTAGCCCATTGTTTTTATCCAGGTAGTTAACTGACAATTGTTTCTTATTGTTTTCAGACCAAATTAATAGAAACTATACTTTTATCCAGCCATATTTACTTATACCAATGTGTATAGGTTTGTACTAAATCAGAAAATAATTATTTTAAATATTAGAATTTAACAAAATAGGATGTTTATTACGTGTCTTATTAACGTAATATGCTTTGACATTCAAAGCAAAAAGAGCTGAGTGATATCACTCAAAGGGGGGCTCAATTTGGTGTTATTTAATAGATGAGTAGAGGTTTCAAGAATTGAAATGGGTTTTAAATTGTAAAAATCTATTAGAGATGGCAACACACACCAATTAATTTTAATTATGTGCAGTTGTGCTTTAAAGGAACTTGTGCCAGGCAGTCCTTTACATTTCTGTAATAAGAATTTGACCAAAAAAGATCTACAGTCATTGACATTGAGGTTCCTTTTTGTAAAAATTTCTCATTTTTATCAGCCCTTTCCCTTAATCTAGCAGTTTTGACTGCTAATTTTCAAATGAAAACTCCAACTGTTTTTGAGGTTCAGTCCTTCCAGAATGCCAGGGAACAATAACTTTGGAAACACTCTTATTTTATTTTGCTGTAATGTCTCCAAGTATTTTTGGGGGTGGGGAAATAAGGAATCTGTAGAGGAACCAAATAAGGGATCAGGAAAAAATATAATTATAATAAATTAAAAAAACAAAATTAACAGGCAACTATAAATCAGAGACATTCTGCAAGGGAGGGATAGGGAGCGGGATCAAAGCAGGGGAGGAAAGAACACAAGGGATTATGATGATGGTGCACAGATGAATTGGTGAATTGGGAATTGGTGGTGGGAATTTTATGGGGACTACACATGAGAGGAGAAAGTATACATTGTAGAAAAGGAAAAGTGATGTAAAATACATATATATAATTAAAAAATGAAGTGTTTTAGAAAGTGTTAATATGACATTTACTTGCTGAACATGTATTTCCTTTTTTTGCTAAGTAGGTTAAATGCTCTTAGGAAATTAAACTTGAGCAAAATCAGTCCAGTTGATTGGGTCAAGCCTAGTCAGTTTCTCTTTTTATTAGAACACCATGATCAGAAAAATTGAAAGATCAGAAAAATTAAAACATGAATTCTAGCCTGTAGTTTTGTTAGATGTAGGCTGGTGCAGATGGAACTGAAATACAACCCCTGATTTCTTGGACTCCACCCCACATCACCTATTGTTGCATTGCAAATACTCTCATGCCATGAACCACACTTCCTGAATGGGGATGCAGTGGGGCAGTGGGGGTTCTATTGAGTAGAAGGAAAAGAACAGCAGTGTCAGTGTATGGAAGGAGGAAAAGGTAGATGAAATACCAGGGCTCTCTAAATCTTTGAAACAGTACTCATGAAGGACTGGCTGATTTCTGTGTTTGATTGGGAGTCTGTATTTTGAAATCATTATTCCCCATACTCTTTGCTCTCTCTCTATTAAAAATTTGTCAGCACACCAAAATCTGCTTACTTAGCTTTATGTTTGTGGGTGGCATGCACCCTTAAAACAGGCAGTATCAGTTATTCCCCTTAACAATTTGAGGTTCCTGGATACCCTCTGGTTTTCACCTATTATAAAATTTGGTTCCTGTGGTTTTGTGGGTAGCAGTTTTAGGAAATTAATGATATGTCTAATTTTTATCTTTTTGCATAAGGCATTTCACAAACTTATCTGTAGAAAATGTAATAGAACAAGGTTCTAAGGTGCAGAACAAGACTCCAAACAAAGAGATTCTGAATCATCAGTATGTTTCTGTGACATCTGTGTGTATAAATAAGGAGTAAAGGGACATTTGAGACTGTGGTATGCACCAAATTCTTCTTGGGCAACACTCCGAGACACTATACTGAGATATTTGAGATATAGGACTCAAACACTTGAATAGATGGATCCTTTACCCTCACTTCAGTTTCCAAAGTCTGTTTTATTTAAATATAAACTAAACCTCAAGGTCCATAGATTCTAACAATTTTGTTTCTACTTGTTGTCACTTCTATTTTATAATTCAAAGTTTTATAATGCTCCCTGTTTTAGCAGTGCCATGAAGATTCTGAATTTTGAGTAAACCTTCATAATTTTTGGGCTCTCTAGGTGGTATTTGTTTAATAAATTTGGGGACCTTCAAAGTGTCCTTAAAAATAAACATTTTTTTTTAAATCCAGACTTTATTACCCTCAACTTCTCAGAATAAATACAATATTCTAGAAATAAGTGAAGATATTTCAAGTGTCCCTTAAGAAGCTAAAACAGTCCCCCAAACTTGTGTTGCCTAGAATAGTAATGACAATTTATTTTTTCTTGATTACAAAATTCTACATTTAACTTTTGTTTAATAAATATTTTATATTGATGCTCTAAATTAATGCTTTACCAGACCAAATGCTGTGCTGATTTAAACCTTCTGTCTCCATTGGCAGATGTCCTACAACTCTCCGCAAGTCCACATATTACACTTTAAAGCCCTCTGAGGAATATTTACTACCTGATAATAATTTTAACTCATCTACAACTATGTAAAGAGATAGGCACCATTCTGACAGTGACTACCAAGTATAGTTTTCCTTTCCTTTAGTATCACAGACACATATTAAAGATCTCACAATATTCATCTCTATTTCTTTTGGGAAGACCAGGCTAGTATACTAAATAGTTTTTCATTGTGTTAAACAGGATTGTCAAGCCTTTGAACACAGTTCATTTTTCTTAAAGAACCAATTTTATTTTGTAATATCCCCCAAACAAATACAAGTGTTCTTTGTGTATCAAATTGAAGATCAGGGTATTCTTCTTTGGTTTTGTCCTCTCCTATATCCTTTCCCCACTCTTCCTTGGTAAATAATAGTGATTTTTAAATCTGGAGATAACAATGACTCTTAAAGAAATGTGTTGTGTTATAATATTTTTTAGCACAAAGTGCTTTTGGTAGTATTTTTTTATTGGAACCTCTAGGAGAAGTTATTTTTACAGTAATAAACAGGTTGATGAAAGGACCAGTGAGTGAATTATTTTAATTCAAATATTTACATTGAGGCTTTGTAATTGTGTTTTGCTAACTTTTAGAGGAAAGCATTTAATGAAAAAAATGGTAAGCTATATAAATTCAATGTCTTAATTATTTCTAGAGTCTGTGTGTGTGGGTGGGGGGGTGTAGTGTAATTCACTGGAGATAGAGAAAACAAATAGTTCTCTAAATGATAGCCAAACTTTATTTTTGCTTATAGTTCTAAACTTCCTATTTGAAAATAGAAGGAAGATTATTTTCATGTACCATTTTCTTTATAGATGATGAGCTGTGAAATGCAATGAAAATGCACGGATATTATTCTCTGATAATCCTTGGATTGATGATGTATGGAAACCAGAAAATATGAGCCCATATTTGTACATAGATGAGCATGCATTAGTTTGGGAATATCTTTTGTGCTGATTTGCTTTGAAAAGATATGAAATTGTTTCATTCAAGCTCTAGATATCAAGAATCTCTTTGAAATCTGGAAACTAGATAACTTGTTTAAGACTATGTGAGTATGAAGACAATGTAACATTTTCAATGTAATAAAAATAAACTCTATAAAACTCTTTAAACAAGAAATATATCTTTTGAAATGAACGGGAAATAAACATCTTTTCGAGCATAGAAAGTCTGAAAGATGTTATCACCAGCAGCCATGATTCAAGAAATGTTAAAAAAAAAACATTCAGAAGAAAAGCGTTACCAGGCGAATATATGCACCTGCAAGAAATGAAAGTTCTTCATTCCATGGAAATGGAGGCTACACATGTAAATAAATTCTTATTTTTATCTAATGAAAGAATAATTATTTTTTGAACAAAACACTAATAATATATTGTGATGTTTAAACCATATTTAATGTCAAACTGTGTAACAAAAGTAGCAGGAGTTTGGGAAGGGAGAAGTTGAAGATAGTCTGTGATTGTTTAAAAATGTAGATTTTAAATATAAACAACACTAAAAGTAACAAAGAATTATAGAAAATAAACCAATAAAGGAAAGAAAATGTAATAAAAAATAAAGTCAGAAGAAATCAAAAGAGAGGAAAAAATCACATAAGAATGAATAGAAGACAAGAAGTCTTATGACAAATCTAAACTTAACCATATCAGTTGTCATACTAAATATAAATGATAAATAAAGTAATATGAAAGCAGAGGCTGTTAGATTGGCATAAGACCCACTCAAATGCCTCCTACAAGAAATACAGTAAATTATAAAGACATAAAAATGTTAAAAGTAGTGAGTGGGAAAAATGTACCATAACAGTAGTCAAAAGAGTATTTGACTAATGTTGTATTGACATCTGACACAGTCAATTTCAGAACAAAGACTATTACTAAGAATAGTCAAGATCATTCTATAATGATAAAATGATTAATTCTTCGAGTACGTACTTACCCCAATATTTATGCATCTAATAACAAATATTCAAATATATGAAGGAAAACTGCTAAAAATTCACAGGGACAAGGAAAACCCATAATTATTATTTGAATTTTTCAGTCTCTTTTCTTAATAATTGTTTTAACAAGTATGTTCTGAGTACAGAAGATTTAAACAGCACAGTTTCATTCTAATAATGTACATTGAACACAACAACCAAATACATGTTTTCTAGTACAAAGATAGACTATTTTCTGGGCCATAAAATAGTTCTCAGTGAAGCAGAAACATCTCAAGTTGTAGTAAGTATATTTCCTAACCACCATGGAATTCAATTAGAAATCAATAGCAGAAAGATATCTGGAACATCTCAAAAAATAAATGATATACTTTTAAATAATTTGTGGTCAAAAAGTAAGAAGGGAAATTAGAAAATGTTGCAAGCTGAATTGCAATGAAATCACTTCATATAAAGATGTTTGGGATGCTTGTCATGCAATACTTAGGGAGAAATATCTTGTTCTAAGTGCCTATATTAGAAAATATGAGAGATCGCAAATGAAGGACTTCAACATACGTCTTAAGATATATGAGAAAATTTGAAATCTAAATAGGAGAGAAATTGAAATCTAAAATTTATAGAAGAAAATTATAAAGAACAGAAATCAATTAAATTGATGCAGATAAACCAAGTAGACAGAACAGAAAATCTGTTCTTCCAGATTAAAAAAAAAAAAAAACAAAAAAAAACGACTAGACAGAGTGATGGTGGAAAAAAAAGAAAATACAAGTATCAAAAATGAGAGAGCTGACATTGACACAAATTGTACAATTATTTGAAGGATAATAGGGAATACTATAAAATATTTATTGCCAATAAATCCAACAACTTAGAAGAAGTAATCAAATTCCTACAAAAAATGATCAAAGCAAACTGAAAAAAAAAATGAGATAAACTGAATATTCATTTTTCTATCAAAGAAATGGTACCTTTCCACATAGAAAAGTTTAAGAAATTCAGGTTCAGTGGTGAACATTAATAAACTTTTAAGGGAAAAATTCCCACTTTTGCACAAACCATTCCCCAACATCGAAAACCACTTTCCAGTTTGCTCTCTGGTAGGCCAGCATTTAGCTGAACCTCAAGTTAGGCAAAGACACTGCAAGAGAAGAACACTGCAGACCAGTATCTCTAGTGAATATAGGTGCAGAAATTCTAAATAAATTTTCAGTAAATTGAATCCAAATTGCATTATACAAAAAGTATAATAACTCAAGATCAGGTGAGATTTATCCCATAAAATCAAGATTGATATAACATTCAGAAACCAAACTATGTAATCCATCATATTATATTTACTTATATTGACATGAGCAAACTTGTTGGGTGATGGGAATGTTCTATATCTTCATTATGGTGATGGTTATGTGACTATATAATTTCATCAAAACTGATAGTACTATATCCCTAAAATGGATGACTTTTACTTAAAGTAAATTATACCTCAATAAATTTGACTGAAATGAATTATCTTTCTCAACTTAAAATGTACAATGCATTGAGGAATACCTTGTTAAAAATGTGTATCTAGATATCTTGAAGGTAGACTTTTTGATATTTGCTTAAATGGTCTATTGCTCCTTGATTCTCTGACCACAAAAATTAATGATGACTGCCAATTAATCAAATATTATTTGTGTTGCAGCATAAAGCTGAACACAGTGTGTCCTGCCATAGATCTTCTTGTCCATATGGTAAAGGTACAATATTGGCACAGAAGCCTAATGTCCATCTGGACAGAGTTACATTTACTGCATGAGGCAAAACTTTCAAAATCAACCATCTGTTTGTATGCCATTTTTGCAAAAATCAAAAACCTGTAAATAAAATAAAACAATGTTTACACGGAAAAAGCAATATCACATAATGTGACATTAAGTTTACATAGTTAAAATCCTTTCAAAAACATATTGAGAATTGTCAGATATAATTTTTTGCTGACTTACAAATATTAATATTATAAAAATAAATCAATGCATGATATAAAATATATAATATATAGATGTTATTTGTAAAATAGTAACTAATACAGGCATTACTCATCAAGTCTGAAAGTCTTACCTATTTTCAATTATATTCCCTTCATCTGATAATTTATGAGTATAGACAAACAAGGTTTTTACTTTTTCATTTAAAAGTATTTATCACTGTTGATGTTTGTGGATTTCTGCTTGTCTGTGGGTAAAGGGATATAAGAGTAAGTAAAATGCATTAATTATTGGGAATCAGTAGTGGATCCTTAATTGCATATTATGTCCTTAAACAGAAGTGAAATAGTTAAGAGCGCTGGTATACCAGAATCATCACTTGTAATGAATGACATTTATGTTATTATGATTATTATCTTAAAATATTGTTTCCCACATAAGCATGAACAGAGGTGGTGGAATTCTCTTAAGAGTTGGAAATGGGCATCAAAACCAATAATCAATATCTCTTTTTTATTTTGTCTGCACAGCTTTACTGTTCAGGCATAGCTGTTTCTTGTATTTTGAGTTCCCTGTATTTCCTCGTCCCTGTATCTCTAAATTATCTTGCTTGTTAGGCCGTGATGATGAAGTGACCCATTTAAGATAAAGAATTTGTTAAGGTCTATTATAAAATAAATTTCTGTTTTTGTTGTCATTTCATGTGTAGCTTACCATTAGACAAAAAGATTAAAAGATAATTTCTGAGAGTTTCAGTGATTGAACTACATAGGTTCTTCTTTGGATAAAATATTTCAATGTGAATATTATTTCAGAAGAAATTTAAAAGACTTTCTTTGAACAATGTCTATAGGTTAAATTATTAAAATCAAAATCCAAGTGATAGTCATGCTTTATGATGACTTACTTGAACATACTTCCTTCTAGGAGCAGTTTTTCTCTTAAATTAGGTAAAGTTAAAAAAAAAGATTCACCTTATTTCCTTTTGGTACTGTGATGTAGTTTTAAAGTATGGAAAATGGAGTCTTTTAAAAAAATTGACCAAATGCCATATTTATGCTTCTTTCGGTTATTCTTTAGGTTTTTTATTTTATTACTTAGTAAAATTATATATCCTTAAGGCTTACAACATGATAATTTGATGTACATACACATATTGAAGTGATTATTATAGTCAAACTAATTAATGTATTATTTCCGGATATAGTTATTATTTTGGGTATTGTGAGAATGTCTGAAATATACTCTTTTAGAAAATTTCTAATATTCAAAATAATATTTATTAACTGTAGTCATCATGTTGTATGGTAGATTCATAGGCTTTTTCATCTTCCATAACTGCAGCTTTGTTCCTTTTGACAAACATCTTATTTCTCCTACTTCTTCCCCCGTTAGCCACCATTCTACTCTGTTACATGTATTTGACAGATAAGTGCAGTTTTTTTTCTTTTTGTCTCTAGCTTATTTCACTTAGTAAAATGCCCTCCAGATTCAACCATATTTTTGCAAGTGGCAGGATTTCTTTGTTTTTTAAGACAAAGCAGGAGGTGCTGGCAGAGCTACATTCCCTCTGAAGACTTGAGAGTAAAATCTCATTCATTGCCTCTTCCACCTCTGGTGGCCCCAGTCATTCCTTGACTTATTGTAGGATAGTTTTAATCTGTTTCCATCTTCACTTAGTCTTTTCCTCTATGTCTGTCTCTTCTTTTAGAAGGATGGCTATTTGTGTGTCTTAGAGCACCTTAATCTACAATGATGCCATCTTTAATTTAATTTAATTATATCTGTGAAGTTTTTTTTTTTTTCAAATAAGGTTAGTGCACAGGTTTCAGAGATATATCTTTATTGGAAGTCATGATTCAACATACTATACTTTTTTTAAAAACTATTTAATCTCCTTGCCACATGTTCCTGCAGAAGAAAATCATCAAAATCATCAATGTTTTGCATATCTTACTGGTTATATTTAAAGTGTTATGATTGTATGTAAATATTGATGTAAACCTTGTGCAGAAAGCTAAAATATTCTCATGCTGAATGTGAGCATCTGCTATCTCACAAGAAGAAAGCCTATGACTGAGTGCTAAGTGTTTTTGTGGGACATGCACATTAAAAAATGCATTGGATTTAGTGATTTGTACTTTATAATTGACAAAGTTGGAGGAATAGTGGGATGAGCTCTACAAAGGTTGTGAACTCAGTTTAAAGTCAAAACAATTTTAACGTAAAATATAGCTCCAAAACACCAAGGAGACAACTAAACGTTAATCATAGGTGAGTGGGGTTTCAATTCCTTGCTGAAACAAATTACATCTGTTCTCTTAGCTAGTCTATTCATGAGTCACTGGGTTTTTCAATTTAAGAAATAAAGAAACCCATTTATGTTTTGTAGTCAGCTTTTAAAAAATGATAGAGGCCCTTAAAATCCTTCAAATACATCCTCTGGCAAATTTCTATTTCCAGGTTATATATTGGTGAGCTACAGGTCTACTTATTAAATTTCTGTCACCATGAATGAAAAGATATCCCACAATGAATATATATGCTTGAAATATGATCAAGTATTTTGTGACCAACTACCATTTTGGGGACAAAACTTTACGAAAGTCAATAATCTCAGAGAAGAAATGCTTCCTAGTTTTTGCTAGTTCCAAAGATAATCTTCATATTTGTTAAAATTAAATAATATGATTGTTAAGGATAAATATGGCATTGGTGATTATCAGTTTATCATATGTATATTAAAATACTTTCATTTAAATGATCACAATAATTGCTTATATGTTATTAAGGATTATAATGTAAATAATATTCTTGGGACTGGATTTGAATCTAGTTTATTTAAAATATTATGATTTGGGATAAATCTCATATCAAATCTGAATTCAGTTGATAGTCTAAAGAAAGGAGTAATGTTTATCTACCAGATTCCTGGGAAAGAGTAAATGAAATTAAAGAGATGAAATCAACTAGATTAGATGAGATTACATAATGGTAGTTATAAATATTATTAAGTCAATCTCAGTATATATATTTTGAAATTTATATTATTTGAAATATAATTTACCAGACTCTTGATTTTATCAATTTTATTGTAGTAATGGCTAACATATTAATTCATGATTAATTTAGACTTTTATCCACTTTCTTTTTGATGGTCCAAGTTAAGGTCTTCTAAAAAAAATGCATTAAGACTATTCAGTTAAACTGCAAGGAGACCATAGAAAGGAATAAAATTATTTCATTTCCTCTGTCAAGGAAGGGTCTGAGTTAAGACCCTTTTGTCACAGACATTCCTACAGCCCACTGCTGGTCAAGACCAGGAAAACAGTCTTTCTTCCACTCCTGGTTTGAACAGTTTGAGCTTGTCATGAAAGAGTAAAGTGTACAGGAACTTTACCAAGTGTTCTTGTTTGTGACTGGCCCACTTAAAGAATAAATATCTATAAAATATCATACAGGTTTTGATAAAATGTTTTATATTTGAAAAAAATTGGAAAACCTGAAAATTATTTTTGTTTATCCTAAATAATAATAGCAGGGAAATACTTTATAGTCGTTGAAAGAAATGACCTTGTTTCTGATCATTATTTATCCATGTTCTCATGGGTCTACAGACATGGTTGACCTGTTCCAGAGGGGAGGTCAGTATATTGGTTTTTCATTTACTCTAACATTAAACAATCTTGCCTAATGTAATTTATTGTTTTTAATATGATCAACTCTGGCAGTTGCTAATGATTTAGAAGAAAACATGATTTGGTCTGCCTTTTAGGAGCTTAAAATTTACTGGGGGTATAATGCAAGAAACATCAGAAATTTTAATTTAAATTAATTTAATAAGATGAATTAGGTAATCAGTATTTTTGACCTCTGGAGAAAGTACAGATTAATGTAGATTGTAGTATTGTTAGAAAATTTAGAAGGTTGACAAAAGGTTGGCTGGAATTGGTTATTGAAGAATGGTTAGGGTTTATAAAGATGAAAAGGACAAGAATGGAATATTAAAGTTCTTGACACTGGTTAACAAAAAAATCTGGTTAACTGGTTAACATTGGGAACAATGGCTGGTGGGATATAAAGGAACAGACTTAAATATAGAGAGAATTATATAAGCATAGTTCTACAGGTGATGGCAATCCACTGTAGGAGTTAGAAATATAAAATATGTTCATAAAAATAACACTTACAAGGTTGTAATGTAGTTTGCATTAGAAGGGTCCAGAATTTAAGAACATGGAAAGTCACTGTGTTTATTCAGGTTTCAATGAGAATCCGATCTAGGAAAATTAGGTTAAAAATACAACATTGTATTTTACACAGAAAAATCTTTTGAGGTAGACAAAGCAGATCCTCATTAAATAGTTTAACAGCAAAACAAAAATTCATTCAAAGTACCCAGAGGTTGAGATAGATGGCAAAGAATGAGAATCCAGATATCTTGGCTCTGAGAACTGGATATTTTCCAGAAAATAATAAAATCTCCAATGATCACTTAATTTTGATAGCCTGTAATTTGATTTTGAAACCATTAATATTACTTCTCTGTATTTACCAAATCTGTTAATTATATTTCCTTTCAATGTGTAAGAAAATTTCATCAAATGTAATGCTCAACCTTGGGTAATGCTAAAGATAGTGGAATTTCCCACCATCACAAATACGTAATATATCTTTGTGAAAGGGTGATGATAAGAATGAATGATTATAAAGCAACCACCACACTATATACTGTATACTGTTTTGAAGTTTTATGATTCAAATTATTATATTTGTAAATACATGCTAGAGTCAATGTGTATTTTATTCAACTGTTTATTTCATTTATTCCCTGTCATTTTCTTGACTTTTCACTAATTCTTCATTAACCCAGCATAGCCTTCTTGATCGAATCTTCAGTTTCCCTCTTTTAATCTAGTTCTTATTAATCTATAAGACACTCATGAGTAAGGACTTGCTTCAGTTTCAAAGGTTTTCCTGATCCCTTCACATTAGGTTAAAATTCCACACTCCCACAGTATCTTATATATCCTTTTCTTTTTCTCTTTTGTAGCATTATCATAGTTACAGACTACAAGTTCCAAATTCCATGAGGTCAAGAATTGTATGTATTTTCCACCACTCTATCCTCACCACCTAATGTACTGCCTCTGTGTAGTAACTATGGAATAAGGCTTTGTCAAGTGACAGGCTAAAGGAACTAAGATTGATTTTCTGCCTTCCTGATGATCAGGGTATCCTCTAATTGTTGACAGATGCACCTCCACTGTGTCTGTGTGTGATTAGTAGCTTAATTCTTTGTATTCCTACAACACTTAGTTTCATATAGTTTGTATTAGTAAATATAATTTTCCACAGTTCATCTTTGCATTATGTTTACATGGCACTACTTGTGCTAGAAAATCAGTCTCTTTTACAAAGAGAGGTGGCATCTATCACTAATCACCTGGGTGACAATAGTTTTTTTCAAAATTTGTCTGAGCCTGTTTTTTCGACTCTGAAGTTGAAGTGATATTTGTAATTCATTTTGTGGAACGATAGTGGAGTTTCAATAAGACAAATTAAGTTAAATGAAGTATTGACTATGCAGATTATAGAATGTGTTACCAAGAAAGTATTTTTGTCTTTTTCATTCCTGCATTTTCCCCTTCTTTACACTTCATTTACTCCTTTCTCTTTTTCTTTTGTTGTGAACAACAAAACTTGAAGATTATTATTAAATCTACCTTGGTATCACCAACACTAAGCATGGTAGTATAGTGGCTGAAATATGTATTCATTTAATAAACTTTTGAGGGTAAACAAATGATTGAACTAATAATTAAAATAGAACAAGAGAACTCACTTCTGGCATTTTTTAAATCATAAAATCTATGTGATGATGTTTAGATATATTCAAAATTGAAAAAAAACACTTTTTATTTTGATCATGAATTTCTCTTTCATCATGTTGCTTTTTCTAAATAATAAAAAGAAAATGTTTTTCCAGGGGAGTAGACTTTATCAGGCTAATAAAATTCATTATGATGAGAGAACAGATTGATCAAGAAGACTTAAACCATATTTGCTGTGGATAAGTCTGTTTCCTTCCTTCCTTCTTTCCTCCTTCCTCCCTTGCTTCCCTTCCTTACAGCCTTTCTTCTTTTTCCTTCCTCCTGTCTACACTCTTTTTTGCCTCATATTCTTTTTGTATCACTTAAAGTACATATGACATATGCCTATAATTGCTTTTAAGCACTGCATGTGCTCTAGCAGCATAGTGGCATAGAAAGACAGACGTGAAGGTAGTGAAGAATGCAATTGATAGAAATGCCTAGATAGCATAAAAATATAATCAGGAACTAAGCAGAATTTTCATAAATAATAGTTTAATGGCCCTATTATTTTTACCATTTTAAATGATATTTTGCTCTTACTATTTTGTGCTTTATACACTTGTGAGTTTTGCAAGAACAGAACTAGTGCCTGCCCTTAGAATATAGGAAACTGAGATTGCAAAAATAGCTTGCACAAATTCATATGAAGAAAAATGGATGATAAGCAACAGAGACAATTTAAAGTAATTAATTGTGTTCTTCTTAACAAAAGTAAGAATTCTTCAAATATTTGCTAGTGATAGACTCAGAAAACAATCAAGCAAGCAATTCAGGAGAGCTGGTAACTCTAATTTTTCACAAAATGCTGAATGATCTGGAAAGTAACTCCTAAATCAATAGCAACTATGATGTTTTTTCTATCCATCAACCAGTGATATTAGAGATGACAATTTATTTGGTAAAGGTAACAGCGCTCTGTGCATTTTAGTATGAGATTTGATACTATATGTTATGAGAATTCTTTTGAACAAAACTTTTTCACCATTTTGTTAACCATTTATTAATCTGCACATTTAAAAGTGAATTTGTTCAATGCTTGAAAATGCTGAGTTTTACTCTTCTTCAGTCTCAATAAGAAATAATATATATCCTGTAATTCAGGTTCCTGACAACCCCCCAGACATATTTAACCTTTAAAATCAATCCTATCTCATTCATTTCTCATCATATCAGAGCAAACGAGATACACAGAAATATTGTACATCTTTGGGACTGAAGATTATGATTAAAATGTGCTGATACACCCAAAAGCCTTAAATTTAAATCAGTCACTACATATGAATGCAATTTTCTGGCATTCCATGTTATTCAACTCATGATTTTATCCTGGATGAATGCATACTCCTACTTTAGAAAATAAGCATTAATAGAAACACTTTGGGTAAAATGAAACGATGATGAAACAGAAGTTGCTATTTGAGTAAAAATATTAGAATCTATAAATGAAAGTTGATTGATACAATGGAATGTTGATTTATATCATATTATAAATGGATTTATGGACAGTTTTTTCTTTGAAAATTTATGTAATTTGGATTACTCTCAGAAAAAGCCCAATTTATTCTTCTGTCTGATCTGATGGGTCAAAGCTGCTGGCATGGAACTGCTACATTCCCTGGGTTGGGCATTTTGCTTCCAGACAGCTGCCACCAATTAGTTTTTTCCACCTGCATGACCCAGGCAAGATACACTAGGATTAGCCACTGTCACTAAAAAATCATTTAGAAAGCCTCAGTCTGAGTCAAATAGCTTCTGCAGCTTCAGTATTATTATGTGTCTATGTTTTGTTGCTTTTCTCTGGCTGCTGTCTCTCCTTATGTGTTCCCCTTGGCTGTTGAGTGCTGCCTTAGCCTTTGATTCCCCATTTGTGCTCTTTGGTACATATGTCCCCATATCTTGCTTTGTGGACCACATGGCCTGCTCTGTACTCTGGTACTTGCCTACTTGGTTTTGTTGTCCATTTATCAAATATCTGACCTTATCTGCCAAGTATAAATTATCCAGATAAACAAATAATCCCCGGTATTGCTGCTCCTGATTGTGTCGTCATTATTATTTTAGGGAACCATATTGTCTTATCACACCAGACGTGCTGTCTACTCTTAAGTGGCTCTATTGCTTCTTGGTAAAAAGATTGAAAGGACCTTGGCCTCCCCGGTGGCGCAGCAGTTAAGCGCTGCTCTGTGGAGCTGTCGGCAGCGGCGATTCGAGTTCGACGCCCGGCCGGGGAGAATCCCACATGGTGCGGCAGACCTCTCCTGCCTCGCCCGCTGCTCCCCTCAGCAGTGTATTTCTGATCTGCCTGTTCTGCTCCCCACTCTGTCTCTGTTGGACCCTCTCGCCGCCCCACGCCTCTGGCCTGTACCCCAGCTTGTATGTATAAATTTAAAAAAAAAAAAGATTGAAAGGACCTAAAGCATCCGGTCTCTGCTTCATTTATCTCTCTCACCATTGGGTTGGGGGTGAGGTTGAAGTGAGAGTGAAGAGTGAAAGAGTGAAGAGTAAATAGGCCACCTAGACCAATATTCTTGTTAACTTAACCTGTGGGCAAAATGTTTGCCCAGAAAGAAGAGGCTTTATTTCTGAAATAGTCTTAGTAGGTTGTCCCTGGAAGTGTGCTATAGCTTTGTGGAGAATGTCACATAGGTAATAAAGATCTGTGGACCTCACTTATAAACTTCATCTACTCTGGGCCAGAGAAACTTATCTAACTTAGGAGTGCTCTTAACATCTTTACTTTGCATGCATCCTTCAATTGCCTGTATCTTTGACATTATGTAGTAAAGATTGAGACTGGTTAAATCTCTGATCCAAGTGAATTTGATTCTAGTAGGATAATATTTGAACTCGAATCCCTTTTCTCCATCTTTTTTACTTGTGGACTTCAAGACAGCTAAATAATCTCTCAATGACTGACTTTCTTACTGATGAGGAACAATTTGTATTTTAAATGAACTCATGTAAAATGAACTAACAGAGTAAACGAGCTTAATTCTAGATATTTTATTAAGATTCATTTAAAAGCAGGATCACAATAATAACCAACATTCATCATGTACTCAGTGTGCACAAGGTATTGAGTCAAGGACTTGAAAAATAATTGTTTTTTTGTCTAGTTTTTAAAAGCAACTTTATGAGTGGTGTGAAGACTGTCTCTAGACTCTTGATACTCTATGCTACCTGCAGCATTTGCACAGAGCAGACTCTCTGGCACTATCAAAGACCTTGTGATTCAGCATCTGCATTTTAACAAGTTCCCTGGGGTGATTTGTATGTCTGTTAAAATTTGAGAATCCCATTTGAGACGGGATTTGAGAATCATCAATTTTAGATGTTTCTCTCCCATGTCATTTTACCAAGTATATCTGTCATGATTTCTAAATAAGTGCGTTTTAAATTGCTACAGAATTTCTTTGTATTTTGTGATTTAATTTCCAGCTACAACGTGGGATTCACTTCACCCTTACACAGTGCCAGTACTAAGAAAGGAGCAGTGTAAGACAGAAAATAAAGGTGAAGCTTGGAGCAGACAGAAATGTTCCTAAATTCTTTAACTACTTAAGTCACTCTCAAAACTAGGTAGAGGTCTGATTTTTCTCTCCTACTGTATCTACTATCTAAAATGCATTAAAAAGCTAAGATACAATCACATGTGATTTATAATTATGAGTAGGTTTAAGCAGAAATAAACTTAAATTTCTGCTGTCTTCTTTCACTTGTAATTCTGTAAAATGAGATCAGATATGCAACAGCAGTACTTACTAATTATACAAATTCACTGACTTTACGGTTCTTCTGGGAGTATTTAACCCAAATTTTGATCCAGTTTCTTTCTTGTTCTATTTTATGATTTCCAGAAGATTTTGTAAAAAGTTTATTATATATTTTATATAGATCTGATTTGATTGTAGAAAGGTGTGCTTCTTTCATTACCTTATTGATTAGAATATCTAGGATAGCAATAACATTCTTGTGTCATACCAATGCTAAAACTTCTCTGCACACTAAATCAAATACTGAAACAATGGTGATCATATGGTAGCAATATGTTTTTACTTAAAAAAAAAGTGTGGGCCTCCCTGGTGGCGCAATGGGTTAAGAGCAGCGCTGTGGAGCTATCGGCAGCTGCAGCGTGAGTTCGATGCCCACCTGGGAGATCCCCACATGGCACAACAGACCTCTCCTGTCTCACCTGCTGCTCCCCTCAGCAGTGTATTTCAGTCAATCTGCCTGTTCTGCTCTCCGCTCTGTCTCTGGTGAACCCTCTCACCACCCCACACCTCTGGCCTGCACCCCAGCTTGTATGCATGAATAAATAAATCTTTTTTAAAAAAATAAGTGTAACACTGGGAATCATTAAAATAGTAAATGAAGGGAAATGAGAAAAAAAAAAAACTCTCTTAATAATCTTCACCTTGTAAAAGCCAACAGTCAGTCTTTGATCTTAATTCTCAGTCTATTCTGAGACATTGAAAATAGAGAACAACTTTAGGGCTCTAGGAATAAATGAAAACAACCCAAAAGAGAACAAGCAGAAGCTATTTATTCGGAGCTTTCTATATCATAGGTATCAGCAAACTTCATTTAATATTTGTCAGAAACTTAAAGGCAGCCAGGGAAGACGGAAAGCTTTACATTAAAATAAAAAAAGAGCTTCAGTAATATAACATGGAGATTTTGAAGGAGACAAACTAGAATCACAGCCTCTTATATATTTGGTTTAGATGACCTATTTATTTGGCTCACTCTGGTTGGTCCTGAGTTGGAAACAGACACAAAAATTAAGAAATCTGACAGTCATAGGCCTAATTCTGATTGTTCTGGGCCAATTACTGCAGAGGTTGTAGGTCAGAGATCTGTTTTCATATGTGGTCTGGCCATTTTCTTTTTGTATATTTAGTCTTTTAGGACAGAATACATCTTGTCAACATGAAATCTGACATTGTTATATTGAAGAAAGAAATAATATCCTCATATGGTTTTAGACCAATTGTTCTCAAATATAGTTATTTTTAAAATTACATATAAACATTTGAATACTTGCACTTACACTGAATCAATACTGCCTTTCTGAATTGTAGAAGTAACAAGGTAGCCCCTATTATTGAAGCAATTTGACAATTATTATCTTTTAATTCTTTTGGACCTCAGGATAAAGCTGTAGCTGGGATTGCAAAAAATTATTTGGTTTATTCTTGTATGACATTTCTAAATTTACGATTGTCATTGGTAAGACAAGGAGTCAAAAATGCAACTTTAAAAGAAGTTAACAGGCAGTTAAATTAGATAGAAAAATTGTTCAGCACCATAAAAGACCGAGTCTTATCTAGAAAAATGGAGTGAAATTATTTTAACCAACATTTTAGCATTTTTATGGTTTCAAGTACAATAAGGGACAACATGGTGAATATTAGAAAGAATCTGATCAAGGTCAGTCTTTTTAGAAATTAGTGTAATGGATAAATATTTTGCCATTTAATTCCAGATGTAAAAATCTATATGAAAGTGTCTTTTTTGAAATAGGATGTGGCATACTTTATAAAAATACACTTTAACTAACTGAAGGGTCATAATGCTACTTTTAAAGGATGGTAAGTTTATGCTTTTTATATCTCATTTATATTTTTATATACCATTTATATCTCATTTATACACCATTAGGAATTTGAAATATAGTTTTACCATCAGAAAATGTATATTTATGAAAATGGCTTTCTAATGTCCATTTTAAATTTGTTTAATTTTCAATTTCAGTGTATTGATTGAGAATTGCAATACTGCCATATGTTAGTTACATACCATGAAAGAATGCATAGTTAATTCATCTTTATTTATATTAAACTTTTGGTAGTTGAAACAGATGGTACCAGAAACTAAAATAGGTTGTAAACATCTTAGTTATTAATGAAATTCAATAAATAATATTGATATTTTCATGAAATTTTGAAAGGTCTTCTGAGGTTCTGCACCTTTTCTCTGGAATTTGGAATGAATAGTTCCTAATGCGTTTCCCAAGTTCTTCCTTGGCTGCAAATTTTGTATCTATGCTAATATAGGCTGTTAATGAACTAGGCCAGATAAACAAAATTGTGATTTGGACAAGGCTAAAATTATACATGAAGGAACCTATAGGTTGAAGAAGGATTAATGTAAAATTACCATAGTTGAACTGAAAAACATAGGATACATACGTTTAAAAAAAAAAAAAAACTCAGGGAATTTGTACTAGTGTCACTAGAAGGTTTAAATTTATGTTCTCTCAATGCATATAAAGTTTGATTTTATTTTGTTAATGTATGACTTCAATAATTTATTTGAAAATGCAATACTCTGAGAACCAGCAGTTGAGACTGCCCTCCCCCCAAACTTAAATTTAACTTGTCTAAACCTTTCTGCTTGCCCTTTCCTTCATCTTCCCTCAAAGACCACTGCACGCATCTTGCTGCTCACATTTCTTGCTGCTCTCCCTCTCCCCTAACTTTGCTCTTGCCTGACTATGCCCTATGACCCTACCTTCCACTCTCATTCCAATCTCTGTTTAAAGAGAACCCATCTTTAAACAGGATAAAACAAACATCATCTGAAAGACCATCTGTTGTCTTTCTGGTCTAACTTTGGAATGTCACTGCTACCTACACCCATCAAGTAATTTCCCTACCCAAGTGAGAAAAGCCCTCTTTCTAAAACACATGCAATATTTTCCTTTAAATGAATTTTTTCACCTTTCTGAGGGTATTCAATTTTCTTCAAATCCATGCACTATGACATCCCACCCTTCCCCTGGTTTTTACCATTGAGTCTCCATTTTGAAATTAGATTTTAAGAAGAGCTTCCAAGTAAACTTTTGCTCATAGTTTAAGGATTGTCAGTATAGGTACTTAGCATTTCTTATATTTAAAAATAAAATTATATATATTCTGCTCTTTATACCAATTTCAACACCAAATTTAAAAGAAAAGCAAAAGCAACTTCCCTTTTAAGCTATTAAAACATGCAACACTTGGGCATTTTATAGAAAATACTCCAGGTAAAATAACTCATGGTTGCTAGTGTGTGCTAAATATATGACATTATAGTGAACCTGACTGATGGGAGTGTGGGGACAATTACCCTAGATTGACTTAAGTTAGCAACCTTTGGTTTAGGAAGATCCTGATAAGCAGATATGTGAAAGGCAAGGACAGATAACAACCTGGTTGTGCAGAGTTGCCACTGGGCACGGTGTCCATAAGCATCTCTGGTTCCCTCAATTTTGCTGCAAGTATTTATGCCACTTTCAGTGGTCCTGATAAGATGCCTCTGAAAGCGGCATAAACACATGCAGCATAACAGGAAATTGAAGATGCTTTTGGACATTGTGCCCAGTGGTCCTGAGGCCATCCCATAGTTTGGCAAGAGTCATTGAAAAGTGGCACCTCCATGAAGATGGCCCAGCTCTTGGAGCTCTGCTAAAGGTGTCCTGGTCACACCGAGACACAGTCTCCTGAACCTTGCCAAGAGGGTCCTCCCTTTTTTGCTGCCAATTTAATTTTATGCTTATATTATTGTAAAGTGGATTTCACCACATAATGTAGCTATATGCATTTGGCTTGTGTTGTATGTGAATCCTTCCCATTTCCAGGAAGTTAGTATTCTAGAAATCCTGCACCTGATAACACAGTGTGCTACATGCTAGAAGCCACTTTCATGTTCCTTGTGAAAGAACAACTGCCCCAAAGAGAGATTCACTTTAAGAAAGAAGATGACGAGAAACACTCATGTGACTGTAATAATCTTCAGGTATAATGTTAAAAAGAAGGAAAAATGCAATGTTAATGTTTGCTGTGGACAAGATACAGTTTTTTAAAGGCTACTGTATTTTCAGTAACGATTTTTCTGACTCAAAATTACACGCTGAAAATTGGGCAGTTAGTAGAAAAAGCTCACCTGAATAAAAAAATCATGATTTATTTGTCAGAAATCAATTTATTATCTGATGAAAATAGCTAATGAACATTTAAAATAAAATAACTTGCTTATCATTAATGTGGACTGGCCTAGTTGTGTTTGACCTACTCAGGACAAAGAGCACATGCATTCTAGGGTTTCATTGCAAACCAGTAAATCCTTAGTAATTTCACTATAATCCTCTATCTTCCCGTGAATCTCTAGATCAGTACTGTCCTGTGTAGATTTACTTCAAGACACAAATATAAACCTATATGTGATTTAAAAATTTTTAATAGCCAGAGTGAACCAGTAAAAATGAAGATATTAATTTTCATAATATATTTAAACCAATATGCTAAATGCTATTCTTTTATTATATATTCAATACAGTTACCAAGACATTTTTCATTTAGTTTTCTTGCTAAATCTTTACATTCAGTGTGTATTTATACTTAGAGGGCATCTCAAATCAAACTAACTCTGCTAAAAGATCTCAATAGCACAGGTGTGTCTAACGGCTCCAATATCAAACAGCACAGCTTTTCTATTTATCCTAACATTTTCATTTGCTACTGATAAATCACTGAAGTAAAAATTCACAAGTTTGACCCTGAAGAAGCATATAAATGTGGAGAAATTGAGGCTTCATAATTGTTTTAGAAGAAATACACCATTGTGTTAGGAAGACTTTTGTTTGGTGATATGTGTTTACTTTGTATATGTGCATGTTTATGCCCAAACTAAAGCCAGAGTAACTGCTTTGTCTTTTAACCTCATTAGTTTTCTCACAGTGTCATTGTTTCCTTAATAGTTGAAGAGACATTCAAGAAACGCTAAAACTGTCTCTGTAATCATTGCATTGAGTGATTCTCAAAGATGCACATTTGTTTGAAAATAACTAATGATGTTGGACTTCTTCCAGGCGTCATACACATTTGGAATATTTATTTTTATTCAGTCAAACAGTATAAACACATGTCTCCTTTCTTAAAGAAAATCTGTCTTACTTCACCTCATGCATGGACTTAATAAACTCCCCTCAATAAAGTAGTGTTGATTATTGCTTTGCACAGTTGTAGCAACCTCATTAGTTTCACTACATAGCTTGAAATGGTTTCATGCCAAATTAAAAATGTAGGTCATTCAAAGGACTAATGGTGCTAGTTCAGCATGAAGTGATTTCAAGCTCACCCATATCCAACACTTTTATCTTGTTCTATTGTAAACCACTTCTCACAATGGTGATAACTTCATATGTAATTTTTATGAAATCGTTTATAATTGTATTGTTCAAAACGTATGATTAACATGTCCGCAAGATTATGGACTTTTTACATCGGTAATTGTTAGTGACAGGTTAAATACTCAGAATTTTTTCCTTCAATTTCATGGGTTAATTGATATATCTACATACTTTCTAAAAATTCATTCCAAAGAACATTAATTCTATTGTCTCTTTGCATAAGCTATTTGAACATCTGACCAAGAAAATTTGGTAAACAAAGAGTTATGCATTTTTAAATGGGTTTCAATACTGCAGTATATCTCAAAGTCTCATGTATGCATTAACAAATATCTCTACGACATCAATTACCATGAAAAACTCTTAAGCTTCTTATTCCTCAGTTCACTCATCTTTCCAGCAGTATCTAACATCATTGACTGATCATGCTATTTTTTTTAAATTCTAATTGCTGAATCATTGTGAAGCGATAAAATTTCAGATTTTCAACTGTCAAAAAGTGTAAAAATATATAAAATAAAAAAATTTATTATTCTGTTCATTTCCAATTCAAGCATTTATTGTTATTAAATAATGTTAAATCATTTTAAATATTTATAATGTTAGATATATTTATATAATTCAGATATATATCTGTGTACACATTTGCTCATTACACATGCATATTTTCTTCTTAATATGAAAATTATCACAATATTTACAGTATGTAATACCTTCCTTCTTAATGTTTCAGAATAGTCAAGTCTTTGTCCTGGTAATTATGGAAATAGATTTTTGTTCTTTTTTACAGTAGTGTAATACTCTCTTCTTTAGCTGTAACAATTTGTTGAGTCCATCCTACATTCACTGACATTTAATTTCTTTTTAGTATGTTACTAATATGAAAATACAGCAGTCTTGTTTGTACATTATTTCACATAAGTATAATGTATATTCAGGATAGTTTTCCCAAAGTTGGACTGCTCAGTATAAAAGCATTGCACTTATAATTTTGAAAAATATCGTCAAATCACTTATGGTGGTTATGCCAAATATTAGCAAGACAACATCTGTTTTTACCTGGATTCAGCATGATGATTTATCAAATTGTAAAATTACAGTTTCCAGTCTTTTTTCTAATTCAAATCCTTCTTCCTCATTGTGTATTCTTCTTTTAATGTGCTCCTGTATTCTGATGTTTATATTTAATTTGGAATTTTTGCACTGAAATTTTTCAATGGATTTTCTTAGCAGTTTTACTTTGTTATACAGTTTTGACTGTAAGTTGATATCAGTATTATTATTTGCTTCATAAAATGTAGAGAATTAAATTACAAATTAATTTCTGAAATAATTAAAATGGATTAGAATTAACTAGTCCTTAAGAATTTGGTCGACTTATGTGAGAACACTTGGATCTGGTGCTTTTCTGAAAGACAACTCCTGCTTTAATTTCTGTTTTGCATATGTGAAAATTGGGTGATTAGATTGTATGTCTCTCCTATAGCAAATTTTGGTAAATTGTTTTACTAAATATTATCTGTTTTGTTAAGTCTTAAAATATACTAGCAAATATTTGAGCACAATTTTTTTCTAGAGTTATTTTTCCTCTAACATTTAACGTTTATACATTCTTGCTTTTTCAATGGATACACTTGCTCTTTATCATTACCATATTTTTCAATTGTTAATTTTTCACAATTATTAGCAATATTTCTAAATATATTTTAAAACCATGCATATATATTATCCTTATTATGTAATATACATATGTAATCTGCATCACATATGTGCTATATTATGCATACATATCATATGCATATGAATATATGAGAACTTGGTTTTTTAAGAACCTGAGGATGTGAGATCAATTAGTACATTTTTATTGTTTTAAATTAGATTTATTGAGGTAACTTTGATTTACAACACTGTATATGTTTCGGGGATATAGGTTCACAAATTTACAAAAGTATATTCTCACATTGTACTCACCACCAAAGCACCAATAGTCTTCCACCATAGTCAAATTCAGGTCCCCAAACCCCTCACTTCTACCTACTCAGTACTCTCTGACATAACTGGTCTCAACTGCAGTTTTTGTTATTGCTTTACTTACCTTCAGTAAATGGTCCTTGGTCTTCCATCTCTGTGACATGCTCACGTTGTCCTGACCATATGTTATAGTCACTTCCACCTGTTCAACTCCTTCCTACCCTGCATATGTATCATATTCTCTTCACCTTAAATTACATTGAATGTAAACTTTTCTTTGTGATTTTGTTGAGTAACTTGTATTCAATCTACTTACCAAGCTCTTTTAAAAGTAGTGTATGTATACGTGGTTCACAATAAGAGTCTCCTAAGTGATACAAATTAGTTGTTTGAAAAGAGAACAAAACACATATATTTTGGTTTTTGTTTTGTTTTGTTGTGCTCAGCTGATGTGTTACATAGCCTGAAACATGGAGAACTGCATCTTCACTTAAACTATAGAGCTGTTTAGGAAACTGTCCTTTTGGTACTCTGCAAATGTTTTATTTAATGCTTTGCTTCTATTTCTTTTATTCGAAGTTGTTATGGTTTCTGTCAATCTAATTTGTTGATATTAACCTCACTCTTCTAATTTAACATATTTGACATGTTTCCATTACAAATATTACTTGATTTTAAAGGAACATTAAATTAATCAGAATAATGAGATGAATACATGTGTAATTGTTGGGAATATGATGCTTACTTATCACTTCTCTGAATATATTATATTAAAGCTATTCCAAAGCTCAAAAACATTGACGTGTACGTTTCCTCTTTTTTTCATGACTGATATTAAGTACACATAACTTTTGTTTCAGTTTCCAAAAATGGCAGAATAAACACCTCATGTACAGATATTTGTATTTGTCACTGGGGATGTTCAAAATGACTTCCTCCTTGAAGTTTTGACAGACCTTTGCTGTTAAAAGAGAATGCCAATGATTTTAGAGTTTATGGCTGCCACCTTAGACATCTGCACAGATGAATGTCTCTAAAATGTTTTCTTTATAGAGTTGGGAATTACCAAATGGCCCCATTGGAAAGGACATTCTTTTCCTTTCAAATCTTTGCATAATTGTTATTTACACGCAACAGCTGAGACTGCAGAACAAAAACGAGTCAGTCAGATGTTCAATTCATTGAACACATTAGAGATAGTGCACCTGCTTAACATAGGCACCGCTTCTTCAGGGAAAAATAGCATTTTGCACATCTAACATAAAAGATGCATAACACTCTCAGGGAAAAAGTCTTGCAGTAGATGATAACTCTAGCATTCAGAAGATCTTAGGTTCAGTCTGCCATGTATTCATTACTTCCTGCATACACACACACAAATTTAGTTTTTGTTTCCATGAATGTCATTTCCTCATATTACAATAGAGGAAATATTATCTGTGTTGCCTGCCTCCAGGTTCTATGGTTGTGCTACTTGGAAGCAAAGCCAGGATAAGTAACATTCCTTATTGGCTACATCAGGTAAAATATCTTAGAAATTGCAAATAGTTTCATTTCGAATACATATTCATATAGAGGAATCCTAAATAAACTATTTTCCAATGTGTAAATCTGGTTCACAAGTTATACATTATCATTATTACTGAGTAGTAATGCTTACTGTCTTTTCTAATATTCTCTAATAATAGTTATTATGACATTATTATGCCCAATTATGTCCATAATTATTACACTGTTATTTTTGGGGAACATTAACAAAGACAATAAATATTATTATTATTATTACTTATTTTCTCAAGGATTTTAAACATTACATCAGAGCTCTCTGTAGCCTATAACTGGTGCTCAGTATTGGCTGATTGAGGCATTGGATGAAATGGGAGAGATTTTTCTGATACTTCAAAAATAATGATATTTTAGTTGAATGTAGTTAACAGAAGATCCTGTGTTTAACAACAGGGAAAAGATCCTCAGATGCATTAATAGAGGAATATCAGCTACCCAACTGATTTGTGCTGTAAGTCAGTCCATGGAATCAAAGTGAAGTTCATGATTCTGCCTGGTGAGGAAGTGGGGATTATTTAGATAAGACCGAATCCCTGTGTGGGTAACAGTGGCAACTGCTTCTGTGTGGGATTAAATGTTTTACAGTAACAAAACAAATTTAATGGTCTAGTTCACTCTTTTTCAGTAATGTTGTTAAAGTTTACTGTTGAAATACTTGCTCTCTAAGAAGTTAACCATTCATTCAGTTTATTTGCAGCGTCTGTCCTGTATAACAGTGATATTATTCTCCCCCTCAGAAAGATGGAATGGCAACAGCATGGTGAATCTTTTTTAGTTAAGATTTATTTATGCATACAAGCTGGGGTACAGGCCAGAGGCGTAGGGTGGCAATAGGGTTCACCAGAGACAGAGTGGGGAGCAGAACAAGCAGATCAATGGAAATACACTGCTGAGCAGAGCAGCGGGCGTAGCAGGAGAGGTCTGCCATGCCATGTGGGAAACTCCCCAGCTGGGCATCGAACTCGCATTGTTGAGCCGACAGTTCCACAGCGCAGTGCTTAACCACTGCGCCACCAGAGAGGCCCAGCATGGTGAATTTTAAATAAGAAAAGCCATTAAATATATATATATATATATATATACACACACATATATTTAAAAGTGTTTAAGACCTTTTGTCACGAATAAAAGACTTAAAACAAATTTAAGTGATTAATTTTACTTATTGAATCCATCTTAAGGGATACTGAGGGTCTAAAAATGTGACACCATGTAAGAAAAAAAGAAAGAAAAATGTCCAGCATCACAGGAATAGCCTCCATGCATTGCCTTTTATGATTCACCTCTAATTGATAACGCTGGTCAACAAATTTTTACAGAAGTCATGTTACTGAAATAAAATTAGTCATTTCCTATCAATTTGTATGTGCTCAACACAAATATGACAGTCAAATTCTAAATTTGGCTCTAGTTTTTTTGGTAATCTGCAATAAATTGATGTGTACATCACGAAATGCATGCCAATAGTAATAGACCTACGGTGAATACCTGTACAAAATCAAGTCATAGACTACTTCCTAGATTTCTTTGCTTGTCTCTTGTACAGCTATTCAGGAGCATCTCCGGGGAGTGTCCAGCAGTAGTCAGCCAGCGTTGGAGTGGAACGTCTTTAGAAACATATCGCAGCCAAGTTTCTTATACTGCAGCATCAGCACGTATTCTACTAGTGCCTTGTAGTTTTCTGCCCTAACATTCCCAAGAAAGTTTGTAGACTCTAGGCGAAAGCATTCCATGCTTGTTTTGCATCACCCTGCAGCAAGTTGTTGAACCGGTCATCTTTGAAGAGCTCTCCAATCTGAGGACCCACAAAAAGTCCCTCTTTAATCTTTGCTTCACTGAGTCGAGGAAATTTTTCATGCAGGTATTGGATTGCTGGTGAGGTCCAGTCCATGGCTCTCAGGAAATTCTTCCTCAAACTTAGTTTGATGTGAAGGGGTGGTAGCAGAGTTTTGTGAGCCTCGACCAGAGCTGGATGCTGGACATTCTTCTATCCAATTGCTACATTTTTTCTGTGAGTCCATTCCTTCCGCAAGTAGTGCAATTCACTTGCTCAGCTATCCCACTCACATAAGAAACACATGTATTTTGTATATCCCTGCTGCAGTCCCATTAAAGGGCAACTAGCTTTAAATTGTCACAGATGTGCCAGCTGTATTTGTTATACTCAGTGGAATTTAGTAGCTGCTTTAAGTTATCATATGTCTCTTTCATGTGGACAGCATGCGCTACTGGGATAGATGGAAGGCGGTTTCCATTGTGCAACAGCACAGCCTTAAGACTCAGTTTCAAAAAGTCTAGAAATAGTCTCCATTCTTGTGGGTCATGAGTGATTTCTAAGGCATTCATGAGGCCCTCAATATCGGAACAGAATACCAGAGTACTTTCCTTTCTGAAGAAAGGCTCCAACTGCTGGTGGTGCTTTCGATGTAAAGTAATTGTGACATCTTCTTCTAAAAGATTCCATTGTTGGAGTCTTGATCCTAGTAATTGTGCCTTGTTCTTGGATAAGTCCAAATCATAAATCAGGTCATTTAGTTCTTCCTGTGTTAGTCTGTGTGGGGTTGATGATGCACCACAGTGAAAATCTGGATCACTGCTGTGGTGGCGGGTAGGGTGTGGTAACATAAATCTGAAGAAGTATTAACTTATGCCTCTAAATCCTAAACAGTGTTGTAACGAATGCTACTTCAATTAAATAAAGAAAATAAGTATCTTGTCCTGTTAGTCTGCATTTTATTCTCCAATTCCATAAGACAATTACAAATTCTATTTTTCTCCAGTATGCCAGTAACATCACTGTGAACTCGCATAACAAGGACTCAAAACCTTTCACCCTGTGCTCACAATATTGTGGCTATTGAACGCAAACTAATACCTTTTCATTTCCCCACCTCCAGATTCTTGGATCTCTTAGGGCATTTGGATCTCTTAGGGCACTTGCTTCAACAATTCTCTGACAATGACTAAAACAAAGTTTACCTAGTATACCATGTATATTGTTCAGCTTTGTTGTTTCTTCCAGAAAGATTGACTTTGATTTAGCAGTATTTGCATAGTGTTCAGAATAATCTATTGTATCTCCAAATTAAATTAGCATCAAAATGTTCTTGTTTCTTTTTCAGAATGAGAACAATAATTTCTAGTTCTAGTCCTAATATAATCTATATTTTTTTTAAGTATAAAAATAACCATAAATCATATGAAGATTTCTTTGTTCTTCATTTTCTTCTAACCTTTGAGTGTGGAGAGTTGCATGAGAATGAAAATATATGTCAATATTCATTCATCCAATAAATATTAATTGAAAATTTCTGCACTTTAGACAGAATCATCATGGAGCCTGGAATTTATGGAGCTTATCTAGTGCAATACAACTATATATTGCAATTATATCATATAACATTATATTAAATATATTATTAAAATACATGGTATACACAGAGTGAAAAGCTGGAGAAATGTCAACTGAAATAGTTAGGGCTGATTTAATATCCTTGATATAGATAGGTATTTTATTTATATTCAAATGGTGTATTTGTCCTTCAACTGTTGGTTTTGGTTGCTAATAATATGCCCCATATATGCAACTGTGAAAAAATACACAATGACCAGCTGCCCCTTCTGTTCTGAGACTCTTGTGAGCCATTTGACAAATTTTTATTTTAAACTCTGCCAGTAGAGCTTGTCTCTGTCTCCAGAAGTGCTGCTTCTTACCCTTGCGGGCAAAATGTTTGCCTTCAGAATCATGCTGCTTCTGATTGCTTTATTCCATCCCAATCTGCTGCTGCTTCTCCTGCCATTGACATTTATGCCACATTGCTTCATATTATGCGCTGTGCATCCCTAAAGAATTAATCTTATGCCTTTTATAACATTCTCTTTTTTTTTTAGGTCATTCTACTTCCTCAGATTTAACATTCAGGTAAAATTCTTTAGAGAATGAAAAGCCCAGTATGGTTGAGTTATGAGGAATACAGTTTCTCTCTCCACAGTGACTTAATGGAAACTCTATTTGTCTGTTCTCAAATGTAGCTTATGTGAGTAGAAAATGAAATCCTTCCTTAGAATATGTGAAAAGAAGCACTGAGTCTCAAACTCAGATACCAGTTACATACTTCCAAGTAAATATGTTGCATACGCTTTTTAATAATTTAGCAAAATATTCACAACTTTGATTATGTCCTTGAATCCTCCGGGAAAAAAAGGAGTGACTATATCTTGGATTTATATTCACTTTTTTATGTGTTCAATGAGCATCCTCGAAACATTTTCCCATCCTAAATTTATCAACCCATATCCAATTGGTTAATTATTGTTATGGTAGTTTAAATTATTGTACACAGCAACAGAAATCATATTCAGTAATGAAGAACGCTGAAAAGGTGATGCAGACTGAATATGTTCAGTTATGTCAGATTTACTTCATTTAAGCGGTTTATGCAGTGATACATAGAAAAGGGAGCACGGAATTGTGAGGGCATTGGGAGAAGTAAGAGAAAAATACTGTTTTAATACATATCACTCAATATCTATCTATCTATCTGTCTATCTATCTATCATCCATGTATATATTGAAGTATCATTGTATTATAATAGTGTATAAACTTTAGGTGTTCATTGTTGAGAATCAACATGTGAATATACCACTTTAAATTCTGCACTAAAAGTCCAAATCTTTCTTTCATCATATCATTGTCCCTTTGACCAATTTACCATCCCTCTATTGGCTTCCCTTCTGTATCCACTAATTACTCCTATAGTCCAAAAGATTATTTTAGTTTTATTTAGTTCAAATGTTTGCTTGTTTTCTTTACTACCTCATATAAGTGAAATGATATAGTGTTTGTATTTTTCTGGCTTATTTTACTAAGCATAATTCCCTCTAGGTCCATCTATGTTGTTGAAATGCAGGATTTCATTTGTTGGAATGATTAATCTGAAAGACAAGAAAGAGCAAGTGTTAGAAATGATGTGTAAGGAAGGGTACCCTTATAAACTGTTGGTGGTGATATAAATTGGTGCAGCTATATGGAAAGAAGTATGGAGATTCCTCAAAAATTAAAAATAGAAATTCCGTATAATCCAGTTATCTCACTTCTTGGCATTTGCTCAGAAAATTAAAAGAAATTAATTTGTAGACATATATGTGCTCCCTCCATATTATTTACAGCCAAAAACTGAAAACAACCTCAGTGCTCACCAATTAATGAATGGGTAAAGGAGATGTGCTCTATATACACTGTGGAATATTATTTAACTATAAAAAATATGAAATCCTGTCATTCAATTTCTATGGATAGTGTTTCAGTTCCCTCACAGTCATTATGTTCTGCTATACTGGCCCTCTTCTTTAGATGTAGAACTCAGAAAATATATAATTACTACATTTTACCACATTACTACTTTGTTGCATTACTACTACATTACTGTAACAGATAATGAATAATGAAAATGTGGTACATACATAGAACAGAATACTATTCAGCCTTTAAAAAGAAGGAATTTTATTTGCAATAAGATGAAAGAAACTTCACATTATACTAAATGAACTAGTAAGAGAAAGGCCAATAATATATTATTCCCCTTAAATGAAGTTTTTACAGTAGTTAAACTCATAAGGCAGAGAATATAATAGTGGCTAGAAGAAATGGAAAATTGTTCAATGGGCATTAAGTTTCAGTTACGCTTCATGAATCAAGTTCAAGAAATATTCTGTATAATACAGTGCCTACAGTTAAAAATATGGTATAGTGTACTTCAAAATTAAGATGTTCTTGTCACAAGAAAAACAAAGGGAAACTAGCAATATCTGTGTATATATTACCATAATTGTAGTGATGATACTGAAATATTTACCTATGTCCAAAATCATCAAATTGTATGCCTTAAATATGTTTGCATATTTAATATTATTTATATCTCTATAAGGTTGTAATAAAAGAAAACATAAGGAAGGGACACAATAAACCCTCATTGAGTGGAAAGAAATATAATAGATTCTCTCTTTTGAAACACTTGATATTTATTACACTATCAAATAATTCCTAGGAAGCTGTAGCTTTTGGGATTTGTAGATTAATCACTACTTGCCCTAAATAATGTGGAATTTAGCATGTCTTTTGAGGTCCTGAGAGTTAAAGCATATGGACCACAGAAGCTTTTTAATACATTTAGGAACTAAATCTTACGACATTGCTAGAGCAGGGCAAAAAGGTGGGATAAAAACATCATATGATACTCAGTTTCCATATCATTCTTTCCTTTAATTAATTCATCTCTTATGATTTGAGCATTTATGAAGTTTTAGGTAATAGAAATTCTTTCTATGTTTCTAAACTGTGTTCCTTAGAACACTATTCCCTTGATTTGCTCCTCTAAAACATTTTGGAAATGTTTAAAATTTAGGAATTCTACATAAAAGAATCTCCTTTTGAAAAATATGCTTTAACTTATCCTGTATCCTCTAGTGAAAAATATTACTTAAATTCCTGTAACACAGTGTTTCTTAAACTTATTTGTTTTATTTATTTTGTTGCATAACCCTTTTTTTAATTTTAAATATATATTTTTATTGTTATTTATGTCTTTTACATTTTGTATTCCCCTTGGGTAGCCCACCACCAATTCACCCGTGATCCATCTTCATGGTCCCTTGTGTTCTTTTCTATAATACACATGTATTTTTGTCATTTTTTTATATAAACAAAACATTTATTAACACATCAAGGAATTAGAATTACCTCAAACACCCTAAAGTAATTATTGCCAACAAAATAAATGTATGAATAACAGATTAATACATTATTTGTTGATTCATATTTCCATTTTACCCTTTATTTTTTTCCCAGAACTGGCTTTCTAAGATATTTCAGTATTCCATAAAAAACCATAAATGACACTTTTGTATAAAAATTCAAATTTATGGCCTCCCTGGTGGCACAGCGATTAAGTGCTGTGATGTGGAGCTGTCGGGAGCAGCGACGCGAGTTCGATGCCCCGCGGGAGATTCCCACATGGCGCAGCAGACCTCTCCTGCCTCGCCCACTGTTCCCCTCAGCAGTGTGTTTTAGTCGATCTGCCTGTTCTGCTCCCCACTCTGTCTCTGGTGAACCTCTCGCCACCCCACACCTCTCGCCTGTACCCCAGCTTGTATGCATAAATAAATAAATCTTTAAAAAAAATTCAAATTTAAAATATACTTATATTTTATTAAATACTCACATATGTTTTGGTAATTTGTGCTATTATACTTCATCATGAGTAAACCACCTAAATTTCCATCATAATTAGCCAATCCCCAAAATGTTCTCCAGTTAAGTTTTAGCCCCTTAAACCATGTTATTGTAATCTCTCAGCATGTCATTTCATATTATAGTCTACCAGTCAAAATCTCATTGATCTGTCATATTTGCACAATATTTAAATTGTATATTACTTAAATATAACCCACTATAAACCTTATAGCAATTAAAATTTTATGTTGATTCTTCTTCTTTGTTCCCAGAGTTCATGAATTGTGTCTCAATTATAGAAGGTACTCAAAGCAAGTTATTTTACAGTTTGTTTATATATTTATGTCTATCTCAAGTTTAGTGCATTGTGTTGATCATATGTTATGTGCAGAAACTGATAAATGCTGAGTCCTTACTTCCAGTGAACTTTTCCTAATTATTTTCCACTCTGGAATTATTTGAGTTCATTATCTGAAACATATTTTTGGAGACTTTGTTTCTATTGTATAAGTACATAAGTTATTTAAAATCAAAGTATTCAAGTCGGAAAATTTAAAGAAAAAAGTTTTATTTATTCATAAAAGAATTGGGGTGTATAAGTCAGAAATATTTTTAAATACCTTAATGGTGCCTGAAACAAAGCTAGACAAATAACAGTTAATGAACACTTCTTAGGTGGAAAGCATTTCTAGTTGTTGTTTTTCTTTTTTAGATGTCATTACACTTGTCTAAACATTTCCACAGGATTCTCTAGAATATTTTCAGAGAGGAAATAGTTACAGACAGGACTACACAGGGAGTCTAGGAGTCCTGTTTCATTCAATAGTATTTGCATAATTAAACTCGATAGAGCAGCAAGGGAGGCAAATACATTTTACTTAAGCTGAAGGCTTGTGCTCTTACAGAATTCTGATATGTAAGGCTCCTACTTGTTGGCCCATAGAAAATAGAAAATTATGCTCTGTGAATGTCCAACCAAGCTAAATATGCCTAGAAAAATGACTTTTCTGCCATATACTATTATATGGGTGAACAGTCAAACTAGTGAGTGAGAAGAAAATAAAAGACTTACATAGTTTGGAATTTTATACTCAGGGTATTTTTCTTCACACATAAAAAAAAAATCTAAGATGATAATTTAAAAATTTAGGGACTTTTGAGCACATTTGTCATTGCTATTTTTATTGCTCACATTTTCTCAGATTTTTACGTTTTCTCAGTTCCAAATTCAGTGAAGCCGAATCGCTTTAATTTATATTATATCATCAGAACTCACTTACATTTAGATCTGTTTGTTTCCTAGCGTAATCACATTAATGCTCTATTTTGCATGTTGGGTCTCAATTATTTAGAGAACATCAATGATTTTCATTTTTCTTTGAACCCAGGAAATAATTTTGTGTCCTGTTATAGAAAGAAGCATATTGATGAACTATTGGCTAACTTTTCTATGCTATCTAAAGTAATTAATTTTCTAGAGGGAGAAAAGACAACATTGTAAATATTTTAGAATCAAATGTAATACTCGTTTCTGCTCGACTTAAGTTTTCATTTTTATGCTATGTTGAGGGAGATGTAAAGAGGATTTGAGGAACTTTAAATGTCTTGTAAAATTCCAGGTATAGAACTCTTTTCAGTACAACTAGCATGTACTGAATATTTTTCTCCTGTTTTCATGTATCTAAATAATAAGAAGCCATCCTAAAAAGTGTTTCTCAGAATTCATGATTTTAGTGACAAGTAGTCAGCTCATATCTGTACTCTATATATGAGTGACAGCTCTAGAAAGCTACTTTTAAAATTGACAAGCATGTATAGCCATGCAAAGAATCTTCTTCATAAAGACCATTTGAGCATTTCTTGGTTTACACTCAGGGATGGAGAATATAAACAATTTGCATTTAGTAAGTTGGACTCAGAGAACACACACTACATATAACACTATATCTTCTTTTTCTTATTTTCTGGCTTACATTTTCTTTTATGACCTACATTCTTTTTTCCTTTCCAGTTCTAGCTTGTGTAAACTAGATGATAGAGAGCATGATTTCTTCCATCTCCTTTTTCTTATAATTTACTCTGTCCCTATATTATCTTCTTTCAAGAAGTTACAAGTTTTTACTTCTGAAGTATCACTAGAAAATATGAAAATATTATTTGATGGAAATAATTAATGGCATTTCATGAACACTTCAGAGAACCGAGCTTGCAGGTGGTGGTAAACCACCACCAGAAATCTTGAAACAGGACAATCCGAAGTCACAACATAGGTATGTACTTAAAACAGATACTGCTGGAACTGTAAACTGGTGAGAATTTATTGGTTTGCAAACTGGCCCCCTTATTTACGGAGCAAGGAGAGACAAAAGAAAGAGGGAAGTTACTCCAGATTACAGTTCTAATACTCAATACAATTTAACATAATTAGTCTTAGTGGACAGAAAATGAGTACATCTCACACCACCCAACAAATCTTAAAATTTATATAGAGACTTTAACTGTGTTCAGTTATATACACTATCCAGATGGTCTCAACAACTCATTACTATTTCAAGACTATGTCCTTGCACAACTTCTAGCACAGGGCAAGACAAGCAGAACGCACATTCAAAGAGATGGAGTATAACTTCCCACTCCCTAACTTGGGCTGCCTATAGTCAGCCATCTCCTTCCAAAGACTTCAGTATGAAAAGGATGTTGGGTAGATAAAAAAAAACTGCCTGAACCAGGTAATCAAAGTCAGAATGAGTAGTAATAAATTATGCTGATAGTATGGACTCTTGATTGATGTGATAAAAATGGCACATTATCTTTGTAATCTTTTGCCTTCAAATCTATAATCTAATTATGAGAACTATATCAGACAAATCCCAGGAAGGCAGCATCGTACAAAATGTCTGATGAGTATTCCTCAAAGTGTCCAAGTAATCCAAAACAAGAAAAGTGTGAGAAACAGACTTCTTGAGGAACTTAGTGAGATATGGCCACTAAATACTACTTGCTATTGTGGACAGATCCTAGAAAAGATGTTTTGTTCATACTAAGATCCTAAATAAAGTACTGACTTTAGTTCACATTAAAATATCGACACTAATTCCTTGAGGGTAACAAAGGTGTACATATAGATGTTGTAAAAGGGAAAACTGTGTATCAGGTATACAGGGATCCTCTGTACTATATTCAAATTTTTTCTATTAATCTAATTTTATTCTAAAATTTTAAAGTTTTTTTTTAAAAAATGTATTCCTAAAATTACCTTTATGGCTATTAAAATGTCTTTCTTATGAAAAGATCATTTTAGCAAGAAATTAAAATCTCTATTAAGCAACATTTGGGTCAAGCTGAAAATCAAACCAAAATTGCAGAATTTCTAAGGCATACTAATAATAAATGCACTGAATATTTAATGTCTGTAAGTTTCAATTAAAGTTGTGATCATAGGGATAAGAAAACTTTAAATATTTATATCCAGGGCCTCCCTGGTGGCACAGCGGTTAAGCGCTGCGCTGTGGAGCTGTTGGCAGCGGCAACGCGAGTTCGACGCCCGGCCGGGGAGAATCCCACATGGTGCGGCAGACCTCTCCTGCCTTGCCCGCTGCTCCCCTCAGCAGTGTATTTCTGATCTGCCTGTTCTGCTACCCGCTCTGTCTCTGGTGAACCCTCTCACCGCCCCACGCCTCTGGCCTATACCCCAGCTTGTATGTATAAATAAAAAATAAATCTTAAAAAAATAAAAAATAAAAAATAAATAAATATTTATATCCAAAAGTATAACATACTAAAGGTGACTAAATTAAATAGCAATGTAAGTTCAAGTATACAACAAAATAAACAGAAAGAAAGCAAAAGAGAAAAATATCAAATATAAAACACATTTAAAGTAGTAGCACAAATTCCTTTTAAATGATTTTTCTTAAAAAGTCATTATACTTTATTTGTATTATTTCTGTTTCTAACAGATTATTTTTGTTTTTAAATGAGATTGCTTTGGTGTACAACACTTTATGTGACTAGGAAATGTAGGTACATTGTGTTGCAACACAGCACCCTCCACTGAGACAGAACTTAGATACGAGCAGATTGGGCAGTGGCAGGTGAACAGCAAGAGTCTGCAAGGCCCAAAGCCTGAGTACTTTGCCTCCTGTACACTGGAGGTCCAAAATGCAGTTGCACTCACATACTGACCCATGCCTAGCTGGCCAGCTGGCACCATGTTGAGTGTCTGGGCATGGACTGGTAGGCTTCCAGAAAAATTGAATGATACAGATTTATCTGTAAATACAAAATAGTTGCTAACCTAATTAATGTAAAGGACATGCTTTAAAAATACCAAATTGACATCACAAGAAGGAACTAGCTAGTGAATAAAAGATAAATTAAAAAAAATCTGTGAGACAAATTTGCACAATTCTACACAAGGTATTTTTCAAATAAGCTAAATTAATTTGGTGATTTCTTAAAAATCTTATTTTATCAAATTTTATCTCTATAAAGTGCAAACACTGGAATTAGTTTAAATGAGCAAACATATTACTATTAATGGGTCAACCTAAATTTGTGTGCTCTGTAAAGTAAATGTGATATAATTAAAAATAGAATTATGAAATATTCTTGCAACCAAAGAATCTGATTTTATCAAGACTGTAAATCTGACTTCCAGTTTATAAAGACTGGCCAGAATTTAAATGAAAACATAGAAGGGTATCTGAAAATGTGTGTTATTTTATAATAATCATGTCTTAATCTTTTTAAAAGCAAAATATTAATAAGAAAAATAGTAATAACCAAAATAAAATGCAAGATGATTTTTCTGGGGAAACACACCGGGGAGATATAACAACAGAACACAGTCCATAAAGGGGAAATACAGGTCATGTATGGATACGAAAACAGAATGCAGATAGAGATATAGTTGTGTGTTTATATTTGTGTGAGGTATATGTGTGCATGTGCACACCTGTAAAATGGTTAATTGATACTTGATTAGTTGATCATTTTTATTCCCTCTAGTACTACAGGGGAATAATATGAAATTAAAAAAAACTGCTATAAATATTAACATAATGTATGAAAGGGTCCAAACAAAATATTATCTATATAATGCCATTTTTATGATGTTTAGAAGAGACAAAACTGATGTATTGTGCAAGGAGTCCCATAAGGGAGTGTAACCTAGAATGAATCTTGGAAATAATTATGTATGCTAATGTGATCAGTGTTTTCACAGGCACATACTAGATCAAAGCCATTATCTCTACTTCTATTTCCATCTCTGTATATGCACTTACAAAAACATACATACATGTAAAATTAATGCTTGGAATGTATACTTAATATCTATGTGTTTTAATTGCTTGTATATTGTGCCACAATTTGAAAATGAAAGAAAGATGGCACAACCTCACTGATAAGTTTTGGTAACCCAGAACTATAAAAAGATTAAACTTTTTGGATTAAAATAAAACTAAGAAGAAATCCAAACAAGCAAACAAAAAATCATGGATATTTTGGTTCAGTTTCCCAAAAAGCATGCTTCAACCTTGATTCATTTTGTTTCATGTCCTTTTACAGATGCACTACTGTGCAGATAGATGTAGTCATTAGAGAAATATGAGAACATATACTATAAAAAGTGAATTTCAGTAGTATAGTGACCCATGGGGAAAGGGTGTACTAGATGAGTTGCTGATTATATGAATGGATTAAATGACTTATATAACTGTTTCATCTTTTGAAACTATGCAATAATTTTGACATTGAGGACAAAATATAAACACAGCATATCTAGGGAACCGTATCAAACTCTTCCTATCTGATTCTATTTAATTGTAATTTTTCTTAGGTTCAGACATAAAATCTGTCAGTTTTATTGGACATAAGTATATATCTTCAAAATCAGAGAGGATGGCAAATACAGTAAAATCCAGGCCATTGTACAAAAAACACATTTCTGGAAAAACAAATTTGTGTTCTAACTGTTGTCCTTTTTCTCAAGGGATCATTTTTTGCAACAGATTCTTGTGTTCAAATGAATTCAGATATTTTCTTGGATGCTGTTTTTCTGATATTTATTGACCTGTAAACTGTAATGTTTCCCCTTAGGAGAAGGTGGCATGAAACACATGTCTGATTTTCTGGAACTCCTTATGCAGTAATCTAATTTAATAGATTAATTTGTAGTAGCTTAAATATGTATATTTTATATAGTTTAATAAATGCTCCCTGTAAAATTTCACTATCAAGTCTTGATAATGTATTTATTGTAAAGACAATAAAAAATTTATTGTAAAGACAATGAAATAATCTAGATCCCAGTCTTGTTAGTAAAATCAACAAAATGAACTCTGAGAAACATACAGCACAACTTCATTCCATCTGAATTGCCAGGAGCAATTGTGAAAGTGGCAGGTTTAAACTAGTCTGGGCAAGAACAGGTCAAAGCAAATACTTTGCATAAAATATAGTGAAAAATTCATAGGGATATTTTCATCAAATTATTTTATTTGTCTGGACTTTGTTTACTAAAAAAGCTTTATAGGAGTTCACAACAGCAAAACTGCTCTAGTGCTCTTTTTTCATTTTTCCTTTTTTAAAATCTAGTTTTCCTGCTAGAGTCAGAGCTGTTTCTGGAGCAAGGCATTAAATCATGCTGCTAGCTCTGCCCCATTATTTTATACACTTCAGGATGGAACTGGAAGTACCTTCAAATAGAAATTTATATGGTAGCATTAAATAACTTCAAACTCAATGTGTTTCTTCAAGGATGAACTAAATGTTCATGTGCAGCTTATATGTAATAGTCAAGCAGAAGCTCACTGAAGATTTTTAAAGAGTCGGAATGCACTGAAATCTATAGTTTCAATACTTAAAAGTCTGAGTACTGATAAACCATTTTTATTAACTTTGCTTTTTATGGCTTATATTTTTTTCTGGGAGTTGAATAGATCAAAATTATTTGGGTATCTAAAACTAAACAAGAGAATATCAATAATAGCTTCTATAGCTAAATGAAAACAAGACAAAGGAGTCATATAAGCATAAAATTCCGTATTACATAATACTAAATTTACTTCAGATAGACAGTAACAAAACTGACATTTTGTGGGTTTAAATTTTATAAGAACTGAAAATGTTAGATAGGGAAAATTTTAAAGGAAAAAAAACCTTAGGGCAAATATTCTGATCAGTATATTTACTCAGTTGTCACATGTGAGATCTACTGACTACATATTGAAAAGTAGATGGTCAAACAATTATGAAATTATGGTCTCACTTGGTTAATTCAATAGTCCTGTTCTCAGGGTAGAAGTCAGAAGTGTCAGTATAGTTCTAAAAGTAAATACTCTCCTATATGGTTGTACAAGAGCAATTTAGAGTACCTCACAATAGTACATGAAATTTTATAGCAAACCTGTTGGTACAGGTAGGAGAGAACATCCTAATGGAGGCCCTAAAGGAAAGACTTTGACACTGTGTCTAAATGGCAAAAAGAGTTATCTATACTTTCCTTTAAAGGCTATTTTGAAGATCTGGAGGTGAAATTCCAACTGTATTTTCATTTGTGATCTTTGACATAGATAAAGAGCTATCTTTTCTGAGAATACAATAGTGCAAGCCCTATCAGGAAAGCAGGTTATATTGGCACTTACTGAAACTTACTAATATCCATGCTTTGGCTCCTATTCACAGATCAGCTATTTCATATGGTCTTTGTAAACTCCAGTCAGATTAAAATTAACATGGTAAATGAAAATATTGATTGAGTAACACCCTGCGTATTTACTAATACTTGGCAAACTCTCATCATGGCTCTTTGCATCTTACTGGTTAGACTTTTAAATTGAACATATATACTTGATCTTAGCAATGTAAGATTGAATACAAAGAGAAAATGCTGTCATAGTAAAATTTTCCACATAGATTTGTGTGTTTTATACATAAATTTATGAAGAAATAAATTAATATATGTAAATATATTGAGGACTAGTCATTGTAGTTTAAATTTCTAACATCTAAATAGGAATTTTATGATGAGATTCATGGCATTTTTATAGTGTGAACTTTTTACTATTCAGAATGCATCATAATTTTGTTCAGACTATGCTATTCATAAAAAATAACCAATAAATTGAAGCATACAGAAATGTATAATATCCTTTATAATATATGAAAGATAATAGAATATTTTCAGGATTTAGCACCAAATTTGATTGTTTATAAGCCTTAAATATTACAATATGGTTATTTTTGGTCACCATATCAAAATCATGTGAATAGCTCTTAGTTAATACTTGATTAATAGTCTGCATCTTGCCACTGGGGAGGGCAGCAGAAAGAAAACTCCAGCTGGTGCTGACCATGGCCCAGCACATCCCATGGTCCCACCCCCAACCTCTAGGTGGCTGCACAGTGGCCCCCAAGAAGCTAGCGGAGGCAAAACCCTGACCAACAGTTGCCCACAGCCTCCACCCGTGCATCCCCTCGTGGAATAGTGGGGCCAAAGAGCAGAAAAGAAACTTAAGACCAGGAGCTCTCGACCTGTCCCCACCAGACATAACCACAGGGGCAGGGATAGCACCAGGCAAACACTGGAAGAAAGAAAAAAAAAAAGGGGATCGAAAGAATACAAAGACTCCTAGCAATGACGAACGACAGCAGTGGCAGCAGGACAACAGCAACATCTGACACTGGAAGGGGGGGGGTTGAACCCTAGCAGAGGGCCCACCCAGAAACCCCACAACCTAAGAGCAAAAGGACTACAAAACCTTCCCCAAGTTCACATCTCCCCAACACCTTTTTTTTTTTTTTTTTACTTTTAACCTACCTTTTTGTCCTGGTCCTTCCTTTCTACTTTTCTTCATCTTCATTCTCCCTTCCTTCCTTCCTTCCTTCCTTCCTTCCTTCCTTCCTTCCTTCCTTCCTTCCTTCCTTCCTTCCTTTTTACTGCAAACCATCCCTTCTTCCCTAATTCCACTTGGAACTGGAAACACATTGGAGACATGCCACGAGAGACACAGAAATTCAACAGAGAAAAAAAAAAATCCGGAAGATACCCAGTCACAACGAAGGCAACTCAGACACCAGGAAACCACAAACCCTCCTCAGCAAGTAAAACCAGGAGTCATGCCTGCTGGCACCAGCGGCACAGGGATGCTACAATAGGAGCAAAGCAGAAGGCCAACAACAGGAAAAAAAAAAGTTACAAATGACTCTCAAAACAATACACCACAGAAAGAAAATCCCTCTCCAGAACCCAATAATATGGACACAGAAGATTACATCTACCTAACAGATAAAGAATTATAAATAGCCATAACAACAACAATAAAAAGATAGAATGAAAAGAGCAAAGAACTGAAGAACGAGAATGAATCCATAAAGAAGAAATTGAAGGAAATGGAGGATTTACAAACATCAGTAGAGGAGTTCAAGAACTCTAGGGAAAGCCAGAAAAGTACATTAAAAGAAATGGAGGGAAGAATAAGCACTCTGGAAGATAAAAATACTGAAAGACCAAAGACAGAAAAGGAAAGAGAAAAATGAAGGAAAAAGAATAAGGAAACATTTTGAGAACTGTCTGACACCATGAAAAAAGGAAACATCAGAGTCATAGGAATCCCAAAAGGAGAGGAGAGAGACAAAGGAGCAGAGAAACTTTTCAAGAAGATAATTGAAGAGAACTTCCCAAACATGAAAAAGGAAACAAAAATTGACATACAGGAAGCCAGAAGATCTCCAAATCATTACAACGAAAGGGAAAAAAAAAAAAAAACAGCAAGACATATGATAGTAAAACTATCGAGAATTCAAGACAAGGAAAATAGGTTGAAAATGGCAAGGACAAAGAAACAAATAATCTATAAAGGAAATAAATCAGGCTGACATCAGATTTGTCTGAAGAAACACTACAGGCAAGAAGAGAATGGAAGAACATATGTAACATACTACATGCCAACAAATGTCAACCAAGAATACTCTAAGCCCTCCTTCCTCTATGAAGAAAGAATATGGACCTTCTCTGACAAAGAGGAACTACAGAAATTCATCACTAACAAACCCCCACTCCAAACAATACTAGAGAAGCCATGAAGACAAAACCAAGAGAATAAAGACAATAAAACAAGATCTAACATTCATCAACATATACTCCCCAAATGAAGGAGCACCAAAATATATCAGACAATTATTATCATCTCTGAAAACAGACATTAAAGAAAATACATGCATAGTAGGAGACTTCAATACTCCGCTCTCACTATTGGACAGATCAACAAGACAAAAAATAACCAAGGACACTAAAGCTCTAAATAAAGACCTAGACCACATGGAATTAACAGATATCTATCAGTCACTTCACCCCCAACAAATTTAATACACATTTTTCTCAAGTGCACACAGAACATACTCCAGGATCAATCACATAATAGGCCACAAAACAAACCTCAACAGATACACTAAGATCAAAATCGTACCAGCCTTCTTCTCTGATCATAAAGGAGTCAAACTGAAATTAAATATGAAAAGAAAAAAAGAAACCCTCTTACCTCATGGAGACTGAAGCCCACATTACTGGAAGACCAATGGATCAATGAAGAGATCAAAAGAAGAAATTAAAAAATATCTAGAAATGAATGACAATGAAGACACAACTTTCCAGAATGTCTGGGACACAGCAAAAGCAGTAATAAGAGGAAAATATATAGCATTACAGACTCACATCAAGAAGCAAGAAGCATCTTAAAGAAACAATCTAATCTCACATCTCAAAGAACTAGAAAATGAACAACAAAAAACCCAAAAGCCAGTTTAAGAAAGGAAATAATAAATATCAAAGCAGAAATAAACAAAATGGAAAAAAAAAATCCAGATCAATGAAACCAAAAGCTGGTTCTTTGAAAAAATAAACAAAATAGACAAACCACTAGCCAAGCTTACAAAGAAAAAATGGGAGAAAACAGAAATAAATAGGATCATAAATGAAAGAGGAGAAGTTACAACAGACACAGCAAAAATCAAAAGAATAATCAGAGATTACTATGAACAGCTATACGTAAACAAGTTTAACAACCTAGAGGAAATGGACAAATTCCTAGAACTAAACAATCACGCAAAACTAGACAAAGAAGATATAGAACACCTAAACAGACCACTCACAAGCAGTGAAATTGAAACAGAAATCAAAAACCTCCCCCAAAACAAAAGCCCAGGACCAGATGGTTTCACAAACGAATTCTGCCAAACATTCAAATATGAAATAGTCCCTGTATTACACAAACTCTTTCAAAAAATCGAGAAGGAAGGAGTACTACCAAACACATCCAATGAAGCAAACATTACTCTAATACCAAAACCAGACAAAGAAAACACAAAAAAGAAAACTACAGAACAATCTCTCTAATGAACACTTATGCAAAAATATTTAACAAAATCTTAGCCAACAAGATCCAACAATGCATCCAAAAGATAATACACCACTACCAAGTGGGATTTATTCCAAGGACACAAGGATGGTTCAACATCTGATAAATCAATCAATGTAGTCCAACACATCAACAAGAAAAAAATAAAGACCATATGATCATATCAATAGATGCTGAGAAAGCATTTGACAAAGTGCAACATCCATTTATGATAAAAGCCCTTGAAATCCTTGGGATAGAAGGAACATACCTCAACATAATAAAAGCCATATATGACAAACCCACAGACAATATTATCCTCAATGGGGAGAAGCTGAAGACCTTTCCACTAATATCAGGCACAAGACAAGGATGTCCACTCTCACCATTACTTTTCAATACTGGAGGTCCTAGCCAGAACAGTAAGACAAGAGAAAGACATTCAAGGAATCCAAATAGGAAAAGAAGAAATTAAACTGTCTCTATTTGCAAACGATATGATAATATATATACAAAACACTAAAAACTCCATAGGAAAACTACTCAAAATAATAGACCACTTGAGTAAGGTAGCAGGATACAAAATCAACACACAAAAATCAGTAGCCTTCCTATATGCAAACACCCAGTCTGAAGAAGATATTAAGAGATCCATCTCCTTCAAAATCAAAACTGAAAGTATCAAATATCTGGGAATAAATCTAACAAAAGACTTAAAGGACTTATACAAAGAAAACTATAAAACACTGTTGAAAGTAATAGAAGAATACGCAAGAAAATGGAAAGACATCCCCCTGCTCATAGATTGGAAGGATTAACATTATCAAAATGGCAATCCTACCAAAAGCAATTTACAGATTCAAAGCTATTCCAACAAAAATCTCAATGACATTCTTCAAAGAAATAGATCAAAAACTGATGAAATTCATATGGAACCACAAAAAACCCCACATAGCTAAAGCCCTCCTGACTAAAAAAGAAAGAAAACAGAGGAATTTCACTCCCTGATCGAACTGTACTACAAAGCCGTGATAATTAAAACAGCATGGTATTAGAACAAAAACAGACACAAAGACCAATGGAACTGAAGAGAATACCCAGAATTAAAGCCGCATATCTACGAATAACTAATCTTTGACAAAGGAGCAAAGAAAATGCAGTGGAACAAGGACAGTCTATTCAATAAATGGTACTGGGAAAACTGGACAGCTACATGCAAAATTATGAAGCTAGACTACTACCTCACACCCTGCAAAAATCCAGCTCAAAATGGATAAAAGACCTGGCCTTAAGACCTGAAACCATAAAATTTATAGAAGAAAATATAGGCAATATGCTACACAATATACATCTCAGCAAAATCTTTAAAGACACATCCTCCAAAGCAAAGGAAGTGAAGGACAAGATAAACAGATGGGGTTACATCAAAATAAAAAGCTTCTGTACAGCAAAAGAGACATTACCAAAACTAAAAGACACCTTACTAACTGGGAAAAGATCTTTGCACACAATACAACTGATAAAGGACTGATAACGAAAATTTACAAGGAACTCACACAACTCAACAAAAACAAAGCCAATAATCCAGTCCAAAAATGGGCAGAAGAGCTAAAAAGGCCCTTCTCCAAAGAAGAAAAGCAAATGGCCAAAAAGTACATGAAAAAATGTTCAACATCACTTATAATCAAGGAACTACAAATCAAAACCACAATGAGATACCACTTCACACCTGTGACGATGGCACACATTAAAAATACAAGGAACAACAAATGCTGGAAAGAATGTGGAGAAAAAGCAACTCTTCTACACTGCTGGTGGGAATGCGAACTGGTCCAACCACTATGGAAAGCTGTATGGCGATTCTTCAAACTGCTAAAAATGGAGCTTCCATACAACCCAGCAATACCACTTTTGTGAATCTACCCAAAGGACACAAAAACACTAATCTAAAAGGATACATGCACCCATATGTTCATTGTGGCACTGTTCGCAATAGCAAAGGTATGGAAGCAACCAGATGTCCAAGAATAGATTATTGGATCCAGAAGATGTGGTACATATACACAATGGAATACTATTCAGCATTCAAAGAAGATAAACACATGCAATTTGCAGCGACATGGATGGAATTAGAGGGGATCATACTTAGCAAAATAAGCCAGAAAGAAAGAGAAAAATATTGAATGGTTTCACTTATAACAGGACTATAGGGAAACCAAATAGGAGAGAGACACTCAGCTGGGGTGGGGGGGGGGAGGATAAGGGCACAAAATGGAGTAGAAAAGGACACAAGGGACCACGGAGATGGATCATTGGTGAATTGGTGATGGGTTACCCAAGGGGAATACAAAATGTAAAATATATAAATAGTAATAAAAATACATATATTAAAAAAATGCTTGACTAATAATGACTATTTGTTGCAGGATCTTGAAAGAAAAAAATGACTTTTTTCTTAAATTAATTTGGATAGCTCTTAGAATTGCAGAGATTTTGTTCTATGTAAGAAACCATTAATAATTATCTGGACCCCAATCCTGTGCTTTTATGCAATTCACAGAAGTAATTTTTAGTATTCCTGACCATAAAAAAAAAAAAAACGTGAGACAGGTGGAATGAAAAGCACCTCTTAGTGGTTATATTGGGAAGAGTTCTCTATTTTCATCCATATATTACATGTATTTCCCATTAAAATGAAAATACATTTTAGACAAAAACAGAAACTAGAGATATAGTGAGATCAGAGACAGACAAAGAGAGGAAAGAAAGCAGAAAATGTTTGGCATTTGGGAGTTTGTGATATGGAGGATCCACATACATGTGAGCCCCTAGGGGGCTTTTAAGATATTGTTGTTTCCCTAAGTATTATAGTAGGCATTACTATGAATACTTCTCTGCTTCAACTTTATATATGTGAAGTTAATTTGTACTATATATCTTTTTCTATATATTTCAAAACATACCCATGTATAGATATATGTGACACATGAAACTATAATGTATTGACTTGATGACTTTGACACAATTTATCATTATAAATGAGCTCATTAAATATGCCTGTGTTGAATAGCATATAAGTTGTTGTATAGCAAATAAGCAAAAGCAAATAAATTTTACTTCTTATTTGCATATTTACACAAGGAGAGAACAAAATGTCAAAGAAAAATAGGAGTTGGGTTCTTTTTTCAATAAAACCTCAGACTGTATCACATAATCCAGAATTGATTTTGATAATGTGGTCAAACTAGATTTTAGAACACATCATATTTTTATCTTAGCACTGTCTCCTTGCTGGGTTTTGAGGTATTTTATTTGGAGAGTGTGGGGACTGCAGACTATGGTTCCTTATCAACCCTAAATTTTAAAATGGGCTCTTTATACAAGCCCATTTTGACCACAGTAAGAACAATTTCTGAATCCCAGGCTCCTATAAGATTTGTATAATCATGACCTCTCACCCTGAAGGAATGGAATCCACCCCCTCCCAACATATTTTTCTCCCTCCTGTCCCTCTTTTGTTCACCTTCTACTTTCCCTTTCCTTCTCCTCCTTTTCCATTAAATAGGCTCCGAAAGATAGCTTTCATATTCCATTCTCAAACTCCAGTTTCTTCAAGATTTTTGAATCTCCATGCTATAAAGTTTCCACTGGTGATTCCAAATTATGTCAAAATAGGATATTCTAGATTTATAAAAAATTTCAATAAATGAATAAAATAACAGTGACCACATGATAGAGAGGGTATCCCTGAACAGCTATTTCCCACTCTGCTAAGAGGGATCTGCTCCACCATCATCTGTGTTTTTAAATCAGTAAATGATCCTTCATTCTATCTATATACAAACCAGAAATCTGTTTCCATACCTGATTCCACCACCTCACTCGGTCCACATCACTTAAAAAAAAAAAATGATATATTGTTGACTGTAAATTCTTAACATTTCTTAAATTGTTTCACTTTACAATTTTTATTGAAGCTCAAACTGCCACATCACCCCTAGCCTGGCTTACTGAAATAATCTACAAATGAATGCCTGACTCAAGGAGAACACTTTAAAGTAATTTCTCCATGAAGAAGATAAAATGAGTTTTTGTCATATTTAATAATGTCAATCTTCCTTAATTAAAATCATCAGTCTAGCTCCATTATCTTTCAAGATAAAAGTATTACTCTTGAAAATGGCAGTGTATCTCTGCCAGTGCTTTTCACCATGGGTTATTAACATTTCTTCGGATATGTTTGGAAAGTGGGGTTATTTTTGGATATCAATATCTAGGAGATGATAATAGCAGTTATTTTTTAGAATTATATTGACATTCTCTTCAAAAATACAATTTCTCCCCATCCTCATCAACGCTTCCTTTGTTATTTTTTTTTTATAATGGCCTTCCTAACAAGTGTGAGGTAATGATTTATTGTAGGTTTGATTTGCATTTCCTTGATGATTAATTCTGTTGAACTTTTTTTTTGTATCTATTGGCATTTGTATATCTTTTTTTAAAGAAATATCTATTCAAATCCTTTGCCCATTTTAAATCGTTTATTTGTTGTTGTTTGTTGTGTTTTGCTATTGAGTTGTTGGAAATACATATGTTGGGTATTAACCTCTTATAAGATATAAGGCTGGCAGATATTTTCTCCTGTGTCATAGGTTGTCTTTTCATGCTACTCAAAAGCTTTTAAGTTATAGTTCCATTTGCCTTTTTTTTCTTTTGTTATCTGTACTTTTGGGCATAAAACAGTCATCACAGAAAATAAAGGGGTATTCTCAAAAATCAAAATTAGAACTTCCATATGATCTAGCAATCCTCATTCTAGGTATTTATCTAAAATAATTGAAATCAGAATCTCAAGGAGATATTTACATTCTCACATTCATTGCATCATTATTCATAATAGTCAAGGAATAGAAACAACCTCAAATGTTCATCAACAGATGATTAGATAAGGAAACTATGATATAGATAGAGATAGATAGATATGATATAGATAGAGATATATAGATAGATAGATAGATAGATAGATAGATAGATAGATGATAGATATCTCTGATGAAATATTTTTTAATCTGCAAAAAGAAAGAAATCCTGTCCTATGCTATGATATGGGTGAGTCTGGAGACATTATGCTAAGTGAAATTAGCCACTTAAGAAGTACAAATGTTGTATGGTTCCACTTATATGAGGTATTCAAAATAGTCAGACTCATAGATGGGAAGAGTAGAATGGTGGTTCCCAAGGACTGGGCTAGGGGGAAATGGGGACTTGCTATTCAATGATTATAATTTCTTTTCATTCATGATGCGTAAGTTATAAAGGTAGGTTCTACATTAAGTTTATAGTTAACAGTTTTATACACTAACAAATATATTAAGAAAGTAAGTCTTATGTGTATTTTTTATCACAAAAAAATTAAATAAGAGACAAGGATGTCAAATGTGTGGGAAAATCAAATGCATGGCGAAAATATCAGCTCTAAATGCCAATAATGACATTAGGACACACTGTGTGGTGGCAGTTAAGTACAAATCAACACATATAATCTATGCACATTCTTTGGGACAAACTAATGTAATGTGATGGGAGAAATCAAAAGTGACTTCAGATTTTTCAAAGCAACTTCTATGCTTTGAAAGGTGAAACATATATGAAGATACACACATGAAGAGTAAAGAAACATCAAGAGAATCATTTGAAAAACATTCAGTCTAGATGTAAACGCAGCTCTGTTAGAATGTATGAGATGACCATGGAAAAGTTGTGTCATGGAGAAAAAAAGGACATATTTAGTTTTTAAAGAACTGATGCACCAAACAGAGGAAGAGGGAAGAATAAAAGATTGCACATTAAGGAGAAGAGGGGGAAAAAAAGGAGAACAAAACCTAAAATTTTGGTAAAGTAAGAGAACCCAAGTACTTCAATTTACAGCATCAGTCATGCCAGGTGCTTCAAGGAGATAAATATTAGATATAAGATTCAAAAAATATATACTTGTCATTGATTATAAAATGCTAAATATGCTATGAAATTTTGTTTGAAACTTTTATTGGTGAGCCTAAAGAGGACAATTTTATGACTATTAAAAACATGAGTAAATAGTAAAGAACTAAAGCTGAAACTCATTCAAGGAGTTTGGTGATAGGAACAAATGTAAACAATGATTGGTTACTTAAAGAAGTGAGATAGCCTGAGGTAATCCATTTTTGTTTAGGAAGGTTCAGGTTTGAAGTTGTAAATCCTCTGTTAAGAGTTATTTATGGAGCCCTACCTGTTCGAGGCCCATGCAGGGCTGTTTCTCACAGGCTCATCTGTAATGGATAGGCACACACCTATGCAGAAATGTACATGGCCAAGTCTCTACAGAATTGCCTTCTCATTTATCTTTCAAATCCAGAAGGTATCATGTTGAAAACAATCTGCTATAGCTCTATGAATATTATAGCACTTTTGGCAATTTTATGTGATCTTCAGAAATTTCATCTGCCTTCCAGTGATTGTTTTTTCAGGATTGATAGAAAAAAAAAAACTGTTCTTGCTTATATTATGTCATCCTTTTTGTCATTTATGGAACCCCTATAGTCCTAAAATACATGTCAGATAATTTTAGGTCAACTAATTATCTCTCGCAGAATAAGCTAGAGGACCAAAACTATAAATAAATTTTTTTGGTTCTCATAGCCATACCTATTAACTAATCTAGTTAGTCTACAAACTAATCATTTTCTAGATGTTTACTTGTGGAACATACATATTAAACATTCATAAATGGTACAACATACAAATGGAAAAATTTTGTAAATATTCATTGTTTCCTACTCTATGTCAAGTGCCATATGTACAAAGATGGAGAAACAGTTTGTCCCAGTTGTCAAAGACTTTGGACTAAATTGTTCAAATCCACACAGCGACAAAATTCAACTCATGAAGTTTTACTAAAGTCCTATGATTTGTGGCTCTTCATGTGTACTGCTACTAAAATGTTTAATGATCTGACTTGCTCTTGATGTATTTATATGTCAGTTGTCTCTTGTAGACGCCTCAATATTAAATCCCTGTACATGCAAATACAAAGTATAGATAAATATTATTTGAAATTCATATATTTAGTTATATAAAATAAACATTATTTTACTTTTAAACCACTAAGACTGAAGAGTTTAGCTTTCAAAAATATTCTAAATTCTAATAAAACCTGTCTGACATGTATTCAAAGCAATCAAGGTGTATAGTTCAACATTGTTTGCTATGTTATAATTTTATATTTTTATTGAACAAAAACCCTTAATACCCATACCTTACTTTGGTATAGAATAAAACCCCTAATACCCATACCTTACTTTGGATAATCATAAAGAAGTAGGAGTATTGAATTCTGGTAGCACAGTTGTCAGGACAGTTATCCCTAAAAGTTGAAGAAAGTGCTATGTGAGTGATTTATATTCAAGGATTTGGCTCATCTATATAGTGGTAAATTTTGCCCATTAGGCAGTGACTAACAAGCAATATATTTTTACTGTTGGGGAATCTAATGAAAGAATCTTGGCTTTACAAATCACAGCTTTTCCAAGGATATATATATATATATATATATATATATATATATATATATATACACACTTAATAATTCAGCTCTGTATTATGAAATTGTGTGACAATAAGTTTATATATTGGGATGCATGTATGGTAGGCAGAAGTTTGGATAACTCTCTTATCTTTTGTCTTATACAGAATTTTTCAGTTTCAGCAGCATAGTCACAGGACTATCAGGTCATTTTGATTATGTAGATTGAACAGTTCCTTAAATGTATTACTTTTTCAATTTTTACAGCAGCTCAAAAATTGAGAACAAAGCAATACATTACAAGAACTTCTATATTATAAAATAAGATGGGGATGAAAATACTGAAATTAGACTACCCCAAGATTTTCAGCGCTGGTCTCCTCAAGTCACCCTGCTCTATTATGCATGGTATTTTGAACTAAGAGCAATGAAATTCTTGAGACTGAGGAGATGCTTCTGTCCTTGCCTAAATCCTTCGTCCCTCCCCTATGGGAGAGAGGATCACATCCTAATTCTCTGCTTTTTTATGATGTAGAAGAATGTAGTTTCAGGGGTTTCATCAGTAGTAGTTTTATCAATGAATATGTCCTCTCTAAGATTCTTTTCTTTACTCTCCAATTAAAGGTGAGGTAACCCCTATTTATCTGTCCCCTGACCTTTTGAAGTCCCGGTTCCCATAACACTGGATAAATGTCTCTGGACTGTTCCATTATTCTTTAGAATATGTATATATATATATATATATATATATATATATATATATATATATATATATTTATAACCATGTAAATTCTCCGTCCATATGTTATTTACTTTGGTTCTTTTCTCCTATTTTCTGATGTTAATTCATTAGTGCATTCAACCTTATAAGAACCCAGGTAGGGTAAAGGTTTTACCCCTATACCCCAGCAAGGACCGATCCTATCCATTAAGAACATCTAATGTAGCTGAACAAAATTGGTTCTACTGTTATTAACAAGTTGTGATATCTAGTGTGTATAAATAGGTTAAAGAGGTCAGGACAGTGTTCTTTGGAGACAACTATTAATATACTAGATTATTCTCACCCAAGAGGCAAGGAAATGACAGCTCCTACTTTGAAGAACTTTAGTGGAAATAGTCATAAAATTTGGTATGTGTACTCTGAAGTTTTAAGAGCAAAGGGTTTCATGTTTGATTCAAATATGAAAGGTTAAAAGGCCAGAACTTGTGGTAAATCTATCTCTACCTGCAGGTAGAGCAAAAAAATGCCTGTCAGCTGCCTTATTCATTTGGCCGCATTCATATCTCCAGGGATGAATCCCTACAGCAGGAAGGCAGAGACCATTAATAGCTTAACTTAAAAGGGTATCACTCAAGAAGATGGATAAACATTTCCTAATGGAATGGTGGTTGACTGGAAGCCAACAGATTAAGAATATTAAGTGGCTAGAGTAGAGGATCAAGAAATATTATTTGTCCCAAAGCAAATACATTCAGACATTTTCAGTTGGAATAGCTAAAGAATCTCCAAAAGTGATCCACCAAGTAGAGCACAGCCATCTGATATGAACAAAAGACTAACCCCTTACCTCAAATTACCTTCCCAACCTCACGTCTGTTTCATCTATACACTGGAGTCAGAAATAGTGGTCAACATGAGTGAATGATGAATTAAATAAATGAGAAGAAAGAAGAGGCCAGCCAGCTCTCTTGCTACAATTTCCCATGCACGCATCCTAGCTGTGGGGAAAGAAATGACTTAAATTTGAAAAAAAAGTTGGACATTTTGGCATTATTATTGATTCTGTTAAGTATTGAAATATGAGTATTTACATGACTTTCAAAGGCTTGAAAGGTTATGGACATATATATGTCATTTAAGCCAGGGGAAGAAGAAAAGGAATCCATAGAAAGGACATAAATGGTCTCTGGTAGGGAAGATTAAAAAATGTTAGATTTGCACCCTATGTATGTGTAATAAATCCAATATACAACTGAGGTTATCAAATTATCACTTTTCAGAAGATACCATTTACAATAGCTTTTGGAATTTGGATGATTATTAACCTATATACATAGGGTTTTCTTAAACATTTTATATGATCTCTTTAAAAATCAAAATAAAGGGTTGAACACTTGAAATATAGTAAGAAGGGAAAACTACAAATAAACGTAGGGACTACAGAAACATAGGCAGCAGACACTTATCGAGTTCTAAGGAGTAGCTCCCAAGTAAGGAACACATTTTGAAAATCCCCTCTCCCCACCCAGCTGCTAACAGCCTTATTGCAGAGGGCCCCCATATGGTAGGGAAATTTGCTGAGATACAAGTCAGAGCTGGCTAGCATGAGTGTCCTGTGAGGTACCTGCCAAACTTACTGGGAAGCTGCTCGTAAGGGTGGTGCTGCTGGAATATTTGGGGTGAAGGCCACTAACTGCATGACATGCAGCTGGTACAGGGTAGAAGAAAATGAAAAACAGAAACACTCCAGAAACATGAAAAGGCCCTTTCTCCTGCAGTGTCCCTCTTGCGCCATCTACTGACCATGCTTAAATATTGTGCCAGCTGGCAAAGGAGAAATGTCTCTAGAGTTTGAAAGGCAAAAAAGAAAAATGGTTTTGGAACCTAGAGGCAATAAAGTGATAATTGGCATGCCAACTTTATATTATGGCAAATGTATAAAATCTGGAAGGAATACAAATAGAAGACTGGGTGGGTGATGAATAGATAGAGATGTGAAATATTTTGACACATGGGACACCGAAAAATATTATATAACATATATGAGGACCACTGATTAGTTTTGCTAACATAAGTTTTTTCTTTCACAATTGCTCCAGATTTATTAAAGCATTTAATGAGCATCTTGTTTTAGAGGTCATTAAGTACAGATAATTAATAGGGTATTATAAGCATTTTTTATTTTGAAATTTTTACAGGAAGTAAGAGCATGAGGAGGACTAGCACACAGGGACTTTTTATGAAATGAAATTTGATAGTATGTACATAATTAGGAAAGATGTAACAGGATATACTAGGTCATATATATGTCTAAGAAAATAAAATTCCCTGGACTGCTTCAGGAATCTCCAAATCTTATTCACAAAAACAATGAAAATTAGAACAACTAACCCATTATCTTCTCAACTGTAATTACTTTGTCTGAAAAACTGGGTATGAAAGCATAGATCCAGTATAGTTAATTTCATGAAAATTTAGCTCTTTTAAACAGATGTTAAATTTTAAATCTTGTTTAGAATGTGAGGATCTTTGCTATTTGTGTGTGTGTGTGTGTGTGTGTGTGTAATTATATCCTATTAACACAGTAATTCTCAAAGTGTGGTCCTGGGACCAGCAATATAAACATCACCTTGGAACTTTCTAGAAAGCAAATCCTCAGGCTCAAGCCCAGGAGTAAGCTCCTGAGTAAGAAATTCTGACCATTAGACCCACAATCTGTTTTCAAGACAATCTCTAGGTGATGCTGGTGCGGGTTAATATTTGAGGACCACCGATAGGTTTTGTTAACATAAGTTTTTCTCACAATTGCTCCAGATTTATAGAACATTTAGCGAGCATCTTGTATTAGAAGTTTAATTGAATATGGCTTATCATGAGAGATTGTAACTGTGATTTCCATAGAAAGGGGAGGCTCCAGGTTCCCTGCCCCACCTGATGAAGCATGGAGGTTACCGGCGAGGGGAAGCTGAAGAGCACTTGGAGAAGGGACTTGGAGGAGGTCTGGGGAGCAGAAAGACATATGAAGAAGAAGGCCGTTTGCTTCTTGCCTTTGGACTTGCACCTGGGGCTTGGGGACATGGAAGGAGACATGGAGTTAAGACTGGTAAAGGCTCTTGGAAGAGACATGGGCGAGAGCTCCCTGGAGAGGCTGATAATGGCAGCTATTATCTTGCGTTATACTTTGATTTTGCTTCTTTCCTTCTAGACTTGCCTGGCCCAATCCGCCCTTTTCCTAGGTTTTCCCGCCACAAAGTTCCTAAGACTTTTGGCAAGTTTTCAGGCCTTAGCAGCCCTGTTTTGGGCCAACCCTGTTTGGTTGGACATTTACCCATGAGGGGATGGGTAACTTTGGGTACTCTGTTGGAAAACTCTAGCCTTTCATTTTTGTCTGTGCCCACTGTTCTATTCAAGTTCTTACATTAAGAGCATGCTTTGTCTTTTTGCGGGGGATGGCAGAACCCATTTAGCATGGAATTTTGGGGGTTCCAGGGTATCCCTTAGTCTACACACTAATAGGATAAACTTTTTGGTAGAGTTTCCTATTCATTTTTGTCATATTCATTAACCAAAGAGGCTATGAATATTGCTGCTATATGAAAGCTATAGTTTACAGAAAGAAATAACAATAAAATACTTAAATCTTCCTCTTTCAAAAAAAGTGTGTAATTTAAATACTTGGTGCTACAGATACTTTGACTTTTTCAAATTGGCATATTGAAGCAAAAATCAGGATTAAACAACTAATCTCATAATGTGATATTAAAAGTGAGCATTATGTGAATTCAAATATTTGCTTTTCTGCTGCATATTTGTCATCACTTTCAGAGATTTTTCAATATCCTGGAAGTATCAAATGACTACATAGTATTTATTTTTAGCTGATAATCAAATAGATATGAAATTCTATAGCATAGTGGCACAAAACTACTGAATATAGAGAGTCCTGAAGCTGGTTCCTTACTCTAGACCGTTTTTCTTTTTCTCTGACATTGAATTTTAAGTTATAACATTTTTTACCATTTGCTAGGAAGCTACAAGCTTCCAGGTAATCTGGTGTTTACTTCATCTATAGATCTCAGGCATTATGTAAAAAGCAGGTATAATGGGTTTGTGAGGATAATAGTAAGTCATTCATATTCCCATACATTTGTTACTGGACACGTACAGTCTACTTATATACAAATATCTTTGATTTAATTGTGAGAAGGTGGCTCTTTATTCATATAAAGTTTCATCTATATCTGACATTACAGCTATGCACTCAATAGTCCATGCCGTTACTATACCTCGATGACAACTTTTGGGTTATAGGATACGTGATATGACAAGTAAATCTCATGTTAATGGGGGTATTCCTGTTCTTTTCTTTCTTTGCCATAAGTAGACCTGTTGATTTAAAATAATATCATGAGGTATTCTGTAACCATAGATTAAACTCTCTATAAGTCCTTTCATAGTAACACTAACTGAACCCTATAAATAAGAAAAGAAATGCCGTAGCAGACTCTATATATTTTCTGATAAAATAATTTGTTTTACTTTTCAGGGCACCAATATAGTCAATATTTTCCTAATTGGTCAGCGGGTTCTTCAAGGAATGGTGCATTACTGAGAATCCACATTGATTTCTGTCCTAGCAAGTTGAATACTTGGTAGTAGATGTTCAGAAACAAGCTATTTCCTGTATAGCCTCATTCCTGCCATCATAGTTACTTCCGTCATCCACCTATTGTAATCATCACTGGGTGGTTGAGGTTCAACAGGTGAGAAATTTTGTCTCCCTGGTTACTTTGTGTCTGCTCTGCAGAAGGTACTTGGTGGTAGGTATTGCTATGCAATCCCAAACCCGCACATTTTGGTTTTTCTCTCATATGCCTATCATATACCTCAATCCCTTCCTCCTTGCCCTAGATTTTTCATTCTTCCTTCCAGACCATTGACTTGCTAGCTAATGAATTCACTAGTGTTAATAAATCAATATATAATTAAAACCTCAGTCATTTCTCCTCCCAGATAAAGTGAATATTCCAGTGCACTGCCAAAGTGTTTGCCCACTGAGAAGATTTTCTTCACCACTATCATTGAAGGCCCCTTCTGAATGAGATTTTAGCACAGCCTACTGTGGTGAGTTATTCATGAACCAAGCTGAAACTCTTTCCCTCTTTGTTATCTAGCTGTCAGGGATGTCCTCAAGGGACAGTAAAGTTGTACTAAAAGAGGTCCCTTTGTGAGGGCCTCCCTGGTGACACAGCGGTTAAGTGCTGCGCTGTGGGGGTGTCAGCAGCGAGTTCGAGGCCAGCGGGGGAGATTCCCACCTGGTGCAGCAGACCTCTCCTGCCTCACCCACTGCTCCCCTCAGCAGTGTATTTCCATCAGTCTGCCTGTGCTCCTCCCCACTCTGTCTCTGGTGAACGCTCTTGCTGCCCCGTGCCTCTGGCCTGTACCCCAGCTTGTATGCATAAATAAAATAAAATCTTAAAAAAAATTAGAAAAAGAGGTCCCTTTGTGCAATATTGATGGTCATGGGTGTCCAGGTTACCTGCTCGAGCAGTTTGTGTTTCTCAGTAACATTCATGTTTCATCCCACATGTACACTATAAATATATGCGGGGTCGTTATCAGACCTGTCCGACTTTATGACTCTGTGAAGCTGAGAAACCCCAGTTCATGATGAGTAGTACCTCCCACATTGTCCTTTGGTATTCCATGTCAGAAACTCTGTCTTTGCCAGTATTCAATAACAAGCCAAGGACTATTTTTAAAATGTGTATGAATCTCCACTAAAGGCGGCATAGACTTGCTAGAAATTTCATGGTCCACATTATAATTGCACTTATTTCTTCTAACCAGTCGATTTCTTTTTAAGAGGTTGGCATTCCAGTTTACATAGGTACACTTTTGAAAAATGGTTCCACTGTCTAAATCAGAAGACATAAGTGGTCCCTCTACCAAAGGTGATAGGAACATCATTGCCCATTGGAGGGAAGATGATTCAGGCCCAAAATCCAAGATTACCTTGGATTTTACCCTTTTGTTTTCCTGAGCCACTTCCCTTCTGATAATAGTTGCCAAAATTTGGGTGTCCTAGGAACAGATAGTAATTAATGAGAAATCCTTTTTTAGGGCATGCTTATTCAAACTTACGGAAGGAAACTAGAGGAAGCAGGTTTGGACATGAAGGAAAATATTCCTAAACTGTCAAAATGAAGAGCTCAAATGCTCTCTAATGAGGATCTGTGAAACAGAGAAGGTGTTTCAGAGCTATCCTGTTTGACACGAAGGAGAAATGATTTTATATTCTTATCTTATTAGTCATTGGATGTAGGCTTCCTCCAGAATAAGCATTAATTTGAGAAAATAGATTCTTTTTCAACTAGGCAATGGTCAAAGGGCCTGATGATTGAAGATTATTTTCTGGCAGCAATCCCAGTAGCTGGGGGCAATAAATCCTTTGTTAATAAAGGGGAATATGGAAAGCTTGTCACATTGTGCCCTTACATGTATGTTGGAATTTTACTGTCTATTATTACATACATACCTCAAAAATGCAGAAAGTTTTTGGAACATATTTCTGACTTTTTTCTTGGTCAAGTAATTAAATTTGCAACCATTTTTTTTAAGTATGTTTTTACAGGTATTGTACTAGTTCTTTTCTTTGAAATTTCTCATCGAATGAGTGATTTTCAGTCCAGGTATTTTAGGATAGATGATTTCAACATTTTTGGATTGCCTAATATTCACAATGCAAAAATCCTCTTTCTCAGTAACCACAAACACTTACTGCTCCCTGAAAACATTGATTGCTTGTATGAAATTAGTACAATTTTATTGCCTTTATTTTTTTCTGAAATTTACTTGGCTACAATGGTTTTTGTCAACATTCAGTTCATTTTATGCTTTCTTACATCTCTGTTTTGTCTTCATTCTTTTTTTTTCCTTAGCATATTTTGTGATCTGGTACAGCTGGATTCAGCACCTAGAATATAAAATTTCTAGGTACTTCCTTGTATGAATATCTGAATAAGCATCATTGCTTATGGTGTTCCGTATCATTATTTCGGTTTTATCAAAAATACGTTGAGTGTTTATTTTTCTTATCCTCATAGTTTCTGAGAGATTTTTAAGAGGAAAGAACATGTTCAAATTTCCAATCCATATAAATTCTGCTGACCAACACGTTTGTTAGAATAAGTCACTTAATTTTTTTTTTTTTAACAAATGTAATCAAACTTGCAGTGGATGATTAAAATAGGTTGGGGAAAATTGGCTTCCTTACAATAGTACTTAGTCCAATCTATTAACCTAGCATTTATCCTAGTGATTCTTTGTAGCCTCTGAGAGAATCATACTTAATGCCTCAGTGTACGTTGCCATTGTATAGTATTTTGATTTCTATTGTATTTTCTAGGTACTGTTGCTAATTTATGGTAACACTTGATTTTCGTTAGCCGAGCGTGTATCTAGTGACCTTGTTGAATTCTCTTCCGTGGCAAGCTGCTATTGATACTTGACTTTTCTGTGCAGATTTTCTTCTTCAGAATAATACCTCAGTGACTCTTTTCCTCGTTTTCCTCTAAGATTATCTTGAACAATTGTAGCTCATTTTGTGAATGTTGAATGAAAGTAGGCATCCTAATATCTTCCTGCTTTTTGAAGGGACCACATGTACATTTATCTATGTTGTTTTCTGTATGGTGTTGGGAAGACCTGTATTAGATAAAGGGAATTCTCATTACCAATCCTGAACATTATCAAATATTATGTGATGCTCAGTATTATCAAATGCCTTTTTGGCCTTCATTTACAATTTATATATTAATTTATTAATGGTAAGACACCTTAAAAAAGTTTTTCACTAAAATCTTTTTTTTCATTTTGCAGATAAAACTTTATGGGCATGAAGCGTTTTAAAAATACAAAGATGGAGTCAGTTAGGTAAATTAATCATTTGGCATTGTGGAATTTTTATCACAAGAGAAGTGACCTTTCTTTTATTGTACCATCCTTACTAACTTTGGAATTAAGTTTATCAATTAATGAGTAAAGCAAGTCTTTCATGTTTTCTTTTTTTAGTAAAACTTGTATGAGCTAGTTTGTTAATTTGGTGGATATTTATGTAAAGTAATGTTGGAAAGGCATTAAAGATGTGTGTGGGATGTGTGTGTGAAAATGGGGGTTGGAGAGTGAAATTTCCTATATAGCATTTCATTAACTGTCGTATCTATTTCTATTTTGCCAATTTTGGCATTTTATGTTTTTCCACAAGAATGTATTTATTTTATCTAACTTCGCAAATTTATTACTATATAATTTTCTCTGTTAGTGTATGTACAGAAGTGTGTGTGTATATATGTATATATACATATACATATTCATTTATTTGTTTATTGCAAGTATATATATTTTTATTTTATCAAAATTAGTGTTATCTTAAATTGTATTTTTTTGTGTGTATTATCTTCTTTCCTATGGAAATTTTCAGCTTTTGTTGGAGTTGTGTTTGGGTTGTCACTTTACACCAAAGAAACATCCTTTGGCTTTGTTTGAACTTATTAATCACGCTGATCAAATCTTCTAGCTTGCGAAAGGTTTCTGAGAGTTATGATTTTCAAGGATCTTTCAAACTCTCTGACTTCTTTGGTGTATAAAAGGGAACTAGAAATCTGACCTCTTTTAAAGATTCAGCATCTTTTTAGCAGCCAATGCCAGGAAAGATATCAAAAGGTCCTAACAGGAACTGGTAGGATAGTTGTAAAACTAGAAGGTCTTTGCTTTTTTAAAAGTGCTTTTAGTTGTTTGTGAGACAGTCAGCAAACAGTGCTTGTGTGGAGGGTGTGTTTGATTGCAGCAGCTGCATTATACACAATGCTATATATGATTCAGAGGTATAAGAACACTCATCTTCAGATGTATGTCGCCACACCACACCCAACTCCAAGGCACCCATAGTCTTTTAACAGTTTTATTGAAACTTATACTTTTCTGTTTGCAAAATATTTAGAGGACAGAATTCACTGGCTTAGGTTTATAGCTAAACGTTGTCAAGACTCTTGTTGTTTTTACTTTGTTTTACTTAACTTTAATTTGTGTTGTTTTAGCTTTTACTTTTAAAGTGCATTTAATGCTTACTGTGTGCCATGTTGTTTGGTTTATTTACATAATTAATCTTCACTGAAACCATTTGAGCTAGGTCATGCTAGTTCTCCCTCAGAAAGCACTGTAGGAAAGAAAAATCATTACTACATTTTTCTAGCAAGCTTTGCTTTTATTTCTCATTGACTGCAGTCCAAACTATGAAATAAGTTGCTTGTCTTCCCTAAAATTAAAGTATCTCTACCAATACCAGAAAACAGGACAGGGCTCTATTAATAGATTAAGAGGAAGGAGAGTAGAAAGAATAGTCTTCAATACAAAAACTTCCTGGAATATTAATAATATGACAAAATTAGATTAAAAGCTCATGATAAGGTATAGGAAAAGATCTATTACATAAATTTCTTGGAGCTACATAATTGTTATCATTGATATTATTTAGCTTCATGTAAGTAATAAGCAAAGCTATTTTACTTCAATAGTTTTGTTTTCTGTGTTATAAATGGATGGAAAGGTTTTAGCAAAAATGAAAAAAAAACCTCATTTTGAATTATAAAATAGTGTTATATTGAACTCTGTAGTCCAAAAATATTTAAGAGAATGTATGTCATAAACAAATACTGATGTATACTAGACATATATAATGGAATCCAGACACAAATCAGTACATTTCTTGACCATCAGAAAAATCATTTTTGACAGGGGATATATAAAATTGATCTTAAAATGTTTCCCACAGATATTTTAGAATTTGTTAAAGAAAATTCTAAAAAACAATTTTAATTGCATACTATGGAGTATGAGGGCTAATGAAATTGATAGTATAATGTAAAATTGTTTGGAGAAAATAAGAATGACTGTATGGAAAAATGTTTTATTTGAAAATGTCTTTATACAAATGCATGCACTTACCCCTGTAATAAACTTTAATTTAAAATTATATATACATAAGCTCATGGATGAAAGGTATATTTCAGGATGATGGCAAAACTTGTGTAAAGAAACAAATGTAATTTGTTAGTTTGCAGTGAAAAAGGATGTATTATTATGGAAATCCATAGCACTGTGTTTTTTTTCTAACTCTGTGATTTTGCTCATGCTTTTTCGCTCTACATAACCTTACCACATTTCCTTAAATTTAAATTTAGAGCTTAAATGTAACACCCTCTTCTTTGAAGTTTCCTCCTCACGTATTCTAATGATTTTTTAATTTCTCTTGGTTTATTCTGTCTCTTAGGGACTTATTTGTGTCTTTTAATGAAAAATACACACAAATACACTTAGACATATTTTCTCTCTTACTAGAAATTAATCTCATGAGTATAGAAATTCAGTCTAAATTTTCTCTGCCTCGTGAAACAGTTCCCTAATGTTGACTGATATTTATAGAATTAGATACAATGTCTTTTTGTTGAGTTAATGGAAATTATAGATTTAATAGAAGCAGAGTTATTTTTAAACAGAAGTACATAAAAACAATAGTTTCAAGAAATGTTGATTTATAGGTAGGTAACAATTTTGTTGACTTGTTCAGAACAATTTTTAGTATCAAGTTCCAGCACTCTTGATGGAAAATATCCATAACTTGCTTGTAAATATGCATAAAGAATTTTTTTGAGCAGGACTTTCAAGTGAGAAGATGAACTCAGTGGTTTCTGCATTATTTCCACTTTTTTAAGATTATGTAATCGCCTCATTCTTAAATATTATATTAATAAAATTTGTGAGAACTCAAATTCATATAGGTATTTATAATATCCATAAATACACTGTAAAATAAGTTTAAATCCAAAGAAATCTGTACCGTACACTATGGATTTGTTAACATAGTCAAGGTTATTCCTGAAATTTATGTGGATTATGTGCTTCAGAATCATTTGAACATCTTTAAAAATATAAAAAAGTTCAGAATCTACCACTTGACATTTTAAATCTTTGGGATATGGGATGAAAGAAGATCACCAAGTATTATATCAAGTTACCAACTGATTTTGATGCACATTTAAGTTTTATAGTCAATGATTACTAAATCGCATCGCCATAGGTGAAGCAAGAAAGAACTAAATATAAATTTTTCACTATTACTTACTCTAAAGACAGAAAACTAATTTTCAATGTAAGAGTTTTAGAGTTATGCAGATGACAAAAGACTTTCAATGGGCTAGTAGGGAAGACTGTAATATTTATAGAAAAGATTTTTAAATCAAGAGAAAGAAAGCTGATAATTAAATACACTTCTTGTTGCTGGGAGGATGCTAAAGCCATGTTTTAAGAAACATCAAGATTTCAAACTTATTGTACAGAAGAAAATTTTATTTCTGTGAATTTATCAGCAACAAAGTTAGTGGATAATTTTGTTCACAATATGAAGAAAAAGTCAAGGTTCATTAATATCGAAAGAGACATTTGAGTGAGAACATTTAGATGGATCAGTGGAGTGTTTCAAAGTTAGGCTATTGAAGTTATACTAAGCTGGCAGCTATATGTTAGAGAATTAAAATGATCTAGAGCTTGGATGAAAATTACTGTTTTTAGAGCTTAGAGTATTTTTCATTCCTGTGGTTGGTAGACAAAGATTATTCAACTTTTCTCTACTTTGAGTGGGGTAGCTTGATAAATATATAAACTTCAATGTTGGGAGGATTAAATTTTAATTAAATCAAGATGGTTTTATGTTTTCAGCTAGGACACAGGTGCTCAGGCATTTTATCTTAATCTCTGATACTCTAACTACATAAATTCATTAGCAAGAGTCCCATGAGGATATGTAAACTTATCATTTAGTCATTTCAGGGCTGAAATGCTCTCTGGTGAAGTAAATCTCATGAGGAGAAGTAACTCTCATGAGGTCAATGAAGTTGCCAAAGAGTAATTTGTTCATACGCAAAGTGGTAGGATTACTCTGTTGGACCAGCCCACTTGATGATAGGTTCTTTTTCAAGTGAATTTTGCTTCCTATTAGGTTGCCATGTTTATAGTTATCATCTTAGTTCGTGAAGATAAGCTTGGCACTTTATTAGTAAACCAGGTTTCTTCATAATGAAGCTTTCTTTGTCTCATCCCAATATTTAGGGATTTAGTAGAAAAGTGGTTATTGCAGAATCAAAATGTCATTTCTAAGAATTTTATCTTTTCCTTTGATGAGATACTGTGTTCCTTAGAATCGGTGAGTGGTGTGATAGTTGCTGCCTAAAAGGTATTATTTTAGTAACATTATCTTAGGACATTTTCTAGTACAAAAACTCAATGTGTACTAATACTAGTTATCATTACTAAATACCTTAATAAATGTGATATTGGTCATTGATAGTTTGAATTCTAACAACATGAAGTAAAAGGGTGACCAAAATGTAGAGCTTATTTTATTACTCACTGTATTATTTCTAAGACATTCTGCTGTTGAGGATTCCACTCAAATTTGCATACCTACTTGGATATATCATAGAGAATTAGTCAAAGTCCAGATGTTGATTGCATTTTTTATAATTTTGTAAGGTGACAGTTGACATAATAGCAATATATGAGTTTATAGCTAGTGTTTTTTTCTTAAGTAGTGAAATTTTCTTTTGACAAGACAATCACCAGGGGAATGTGGCCTGAGATTATATTCTGGTTCATGGCCTATCCAATATTTTTTCTCACCTGTGATTGAATAACACCACATAAAAGAAAAGGAATTTTCTTGTTGCACACCATTAAGAAGATAATTGATATTAAAAAATATTTGGATCACACTTGAAGTTCCTATTATTCTTGGGTTTGTCTAATTCTCTGTTAACATATTACTGTGGAGCAGAAATATCTACATATGAATGCCTTAAAAATGAGACTGAAAATACTATATGATTTAGGTAGCTCACATCTGGGTATTTATCTTTAGAAAATGAAAACACTACTTCAAAGTGATATGTGCACTCCTGTGTTTATCATAGCATTATTCATAATAACCAAGTGTGGAAAAGTGACGAAGGAGTGGATTGAGAGGGATTGGCATATATACATATGTATATGTATGTATGTCTGTGTCTATACATAGTATATATATATATATATAAATATATATATATATAGTATATATGTATATACACAATAGAACACTATTCATATATACAAATGGATGAAATGCTATCATTTACACAACTAGAAGGCATTATGCTTGGTGAACTAATCAGACAGAGGAAGACAAACACCACATAATTTCACTCACATGTGAAAGATAAACAAAATACATGAATAAAACAAAATAAAAATCAAGCTTTACACTATAAAAACAACAACAATAAAAAAATAGTTATCAGAGGGAAGAAAGTCAACTGAATGGTGATGGTGGACATAATGCAGTATATGTAAATGCTGATTTCTAAAGCTGTGCACCTGAAACATATATATTGTCATAAACCAGCGTTATTTCAATAATAAGAGGAATCTCTGCATATTAGTCAGTTGCCTTAGGTATATTGTCTTCCCCATTTGGTGAAAAAGCATTGCATTTGATTTGTTCTAAAAAGGAGAAAGAAAAAGCACTGTCAAATAATAGACACTAGTAACATAGTCATTATTAAAATATCAGGTTCTATTGATGCAATAAAGTTCATATTTATATTTAGATAACAATAATAAACAGTGGTGCATTAAGCACTGATTTTTCCCCCATTACCAATGTAAGATTGTTAAACTGGACAATAAAATAGTGCACGGTCTGTGTTTAGTCTGGTATAACAAACATGATTTTTTAATATTTATTTTCAGTTACACAATCCTGGAAGGCTTTGGAAGTATAGTGAATTTTAAAGTGTATAGAATCTACTGTTACAGTTTTCTCTAGTATAAATACCTCCATCCAGTACATTAGCACACTAACACTGAACTTGAATAATGCTGAGTATCCAAAATAATTATTCAATCTAATAATAAAGTAATAAATATATTTCAACTTCTCTTAGTATTATCAACAGTGTACGATATTAGTTCTCAATCAAGCAAGGTGATTTGTTTCTTATCGTTACTCTTAGATTCATATTCTAGAGTGTCCAAAAGTATCAGTTTCTTGGGATAAGGAATCATGGAACTTCATTAAGTCAGGAAAGTTCCAGGAAACTTGGACAAGTTGGTCACACTGTATGTATTAGTGAGATAGGTACTGATGTTTATAAATCCAGGAATGATAACCTCTTTCCCACTCCTTTACAGCATATCTGAATTTGAGAGTGGATATAATCTCTGCTTTTGATTTAAAATATTTTTAAGTTTCAAGGCACTAAGACCTGAATAAAGAGAACCTCATGGGGCACATTGGTGTAATTCTCTTGAAATATTGTGGTATGCTGTGGAATTTAAAAAAATAAATTGTACTATGGTAATGATTTACAACACTGTAAATGATTTAGAACTGTAAGTTCACACCTCTTAAGATATGTGTTACCACACTACATCCACAAAAGCAAAGCTCCCATACATAAAGGAAAACTCGTTTAAAGTGACTTTAAAAATAAGACCTAAAATCATAAAATGTATTGTGGAAAATGTAGGTGGTAAGTTCCTTGACATTGACCTTAGTGATAGTTGTGCTGATAAATCTTCAACAGCAAAGGAAACAAAAGCAAAACTAAACAAATGGGACTACATCAAACTAAAAAGCTTCTTCACAGCTGTCTTACCATAGTTAAGACAAAAAAGAACATACTGAGTAGGAGAAAAATCTTTGCAAATTGCATATCAGATAAGGATGTGACTTATACCTGAAGGAATAAGTTATAAAATACAAATATTTGGATATTTTATTTAATTATATATTATTAGCTTTATAAGAAATGTATTATAATCATCTGTACCTGATAACTACATTTTGTGAATTATAATACTATTCTGTAGCTGGTGAATAAAAGTAGCATAGTTCATAATAGACGCAAAGGTGAATTGACTGGAAGGTATAGTATACCTTATACTATAATCTTATGATATCAAGTAAAATAACATTTTCAAAACTAAAAATTATTAAAATATTATATAACATTTAGGTTTTATTAAAAATTAAAATCACACAGTTTCTTCAATCTAATCACCCATTGTTAGTATTTTGTCAGGATTTTTTTATATATGATGATATTTATTTATTTATTTATTTATTTATGTATTTTAAGATTTATTTATTTATGCATACAAGCTGGGGTACAGGCCAGAGGTGTGGGGCGGAGAGAGGGTTCACCAGAGACAGAGTGGGGAGCAGAACAGGCAGATCAGAAATACACTGCTGAGGGGAGCAGCAGGTGAGGCAGGAGAGGTCTGCCGCACCATGTGGGATTCTCCCCGGCTGGGCGTCGAACTCGCATCGAGTACGCTGCCGACAGCTCCACAGCACAGAGCTCAACCACTGCGCCACCAGGGAGGCCCGATATTGGATGATATTTAAATGATCATAGAAGATGGTAATGCTGTTTAAGAGGGTCTAGGAGAGGAGTGACAACAAATAAGGAAGGGAGCACCATGGACTATGGTGGTGGGCTGTGGGTGATTTGGTGGTAGGTGCACTATGGTGGTGATAATTGAGGGGGGATCCTGTACTTCCAGAATTCCAATAATAATGTGAGCCAGTGTTACCTTAATTTATTTTATTTATTTATTTTTTAAAGATTTATTTATTTATACATACAGCTGGGGTACAGGCCAGAGGTGTGGAGCAGCGAGAGGCTTCACCAGAGACAGAGTGGGGAGCAGAACAGGCAGATCAGAAATACACTGCTGAGGGGAGCAGCGGGCGAGGCAGGAGAGGTCTGCCGCACCATGTGGGATTCTCCCCAGCAGGGCGTCTAACTCGCATGGCTGCTGCCGACAGCTCCACAGCGCAGCGCTTAACCGCTGAGCCACCAGGGAGGCCCCGTGTTACCTTAATTTAAAAAAAGCTATTTTACAAATTTATTTTTCATAAACGTTACATAGTGGACAGTTTGGCATAAATTATTTTTATGTACAAATACTTTAAATCACTCTCTAGACTTGCATTTTATATGTATACCATAAGTTAAAAAAAGTTTTGATTGCTTCATCTATAGGTTGATTTCATTTTCATTACTATAAAAATTCCGACAAATAAATATAAGTTTTGATACTATTTGTTATATTTCTAAGTATATAATGAAGGAATAAAACTATATAAAATGTTTATTGTTTGCTAAATTGTTATTCAAATACCAACTTACTCTCCCCAAAATATATTTCAGTAGTGTCACAATATGAATGATTCCTAATTATCCATAATTTGTGTAAATTTTACTTTTTCTTCTTACTTTAGAAGAAATGTTAAGAATATTTTATATTTATCTCTATTGTATATAGATTATATTGATAGAGCCATAAATATGACCATATTTTATTTCTGGCTATTTTAATGGTTGTGTTTAATTTTACCCTCATAAAAAAAAAAGAATCAGAGCTTAATGAATAAATGAACCTTGAATTAATGTTCCTAAAAGAATGGATAATTTATATAATGATTTATCATGTTTAACTTATGTGTTATATAAAAAGATAGTACTATCCTAGAATTATCTGTTATGACAGGGTGATTTATCTTGTGTTCTCTGTGTTTTGATGCACAGATATTTTACTGGCAATTCATTCATTAATTTGACAAGGCCTGCCTCTCGTGTGGATGACATCAGGGTAGTGATATAATATATATAAATTAATAAAACACAGGCTCTTCCCTCAAGGAGTTCAAAAACCAGTAGGGAAGAAATGTGAAAATAAATAATCACAGTACAGGATGAAATGCTAAGTCCCCCCAGAGGAATGTGGAGGCAGACTCCAGAATAACACTGATGCATGCGTTGCTTCTGTCTAAGGAAACTGGGTGAGTTGGCTTTGGTGGGGATTATAAGAGTGAGTGGAGTATTACTCTTCTTTGAAACAATAACTTTTGTTTCAGCTCTAAAAATATTAAAAAGAATATCATCTCTTAAAATTTCAATGTTACAAAAATATTAAAAGCGTCTAATTTTATGTATTATAAATAATGACTAAAACATTTAGGACAATGAAGCAAGTTTACAGCAAAGCCTAGTTATTCATAAACATGCGATAATTCCATGAAGCTATAACCTTAAGGGCTACCTTTCTGCTTCCTAGAAATTTATATTGGGCAGAGATTTGGCTCTTGCTGGTGTGGCACTGGGAACCTTTAGTGGGAATACTTAGGTCTGTGGATTTGGGTCAAATTAGAGGAAATTGTAGCTGAATAATAGGGGAATCAATATCCTCATTAAATGATTCTGCCAGAGGGCCTCCCTGGTGGCTCAGCGGTTGAGCGCTGCGCTGTGGAGCTGTCGGTAGCGCTCGATGTGAGTTCGAAGCCCAGCTGGGGAGAATCCCACATGATGCAGTAGACCTCTCCTGCCTCGCCCGCTGCTCCCTTCAGCAGTGTATTTATGATCTGCCTGTTTTGCTCCCCACTCTGTCTCTGGTGAACCCTCTCGCCGCCCCACGTCTCTAGCCTGTACCCCAGCTTGTATGTATAAATAAATAAATCTTTAAAAAAAAATGATTCTGCCAGAGAATTCCCTCCATCTCCCATGAACACAACTATTTCTGCGTTTATAATTTAAATAAAAATTAATTCCTAAAGTTGAGTTTTATTATTGGAGAGTATTTTTGATTGAGAATCAGGAGACTCGGAGTCAGTCTTCATTGTGAAAACAATGCAAACAATTAGTATTACGAACTTGGCAAATCCTTTTGTTACGTGACATAGATTTCCTCTTTGGTTAAAATAAGAGAAATCACTTGTTATCTCCAGTCATTTCAATGGTTTCTAATGTTTTCTTTGCTGTTTCTTTTTTCTGGTCAAATCCTAAATGAAATATAAATTCTATGGTTTATTTTATATATGAAAGGTCATGTAATTGTTGGACATGTTCATGCTCAGTCATCATTGCATCAACCATTGTCTCACATAAAGTGCTTTGTCTTCTATGAATCTCTCTTCCCTTTCCCTGACCCAACTGCATTCTACAAGTTGAATTCTTTGTCTTCCATTTCTATTTGATGTATTGTTAGAATTCAAGCCCAAATTCAGCTGTTACTGTGAATTATTTTTTCAAGGAATAATTACAAGCTTTATTTGTCTTTTAAATACAACTATGTAATTACTATAGAGACTTATTCTGTGTTGAATGCAGGTGGAATGTAATATAAAATGCACCTTCTCTGAACAAAGAGAAAAAGTTATACAAATCACAGTTGTAATTACTAGGTGCAGGTGTGTAGAAAGAAAATGATGGTCTAGTCACTGTGCTCATTCATCTTATTTTGAGTCAGAAATTACAGTTTTTCTAATAAAATAGTTGTCACTTTAATTTGCTAAGTACTTGATTAGTTGAATAGTGTTATATACATCTACTTTTGTATTGAATGGCCTGATCTGAGATCATTTTCTAGAAAATGCTGAGTTGTTTTTTATTTGTTTGATTTTGAAACTCCCTGCTGTACAACATATATTTTATAATAGATTTATACTTTTTGTTTGTTTTATTTTTTAATTACTTTTAATTGAGGTAATGTTGATTTATAATCCTTGGCGTATTACCTGTTCCAAATTGTCAGCTCAGTGAAATTTTTTATGGAACATGAGGAATGGGTAACATTCCTGCAGGTATAGGATTCACCCAGAGGTCCCTGAAAAGGCAGTTCTTGGCAGTGTGTGTCACACTGGAGGCCCATGTTGTAGTCACATTTACCAACTACACCCATAGAATCAGTAATGGCAACAAAATTCAACATTGATCAGTCTACCCACAGCTCCCGCTGGATGCCTTTCAGTTCATGGAACTCTGTTACTTTACTGTAAATTGATGTTTTACTTATTTTAATTATTTTATTGGTAGATTTATTTATACTGTTTTAGTCCTTTTATTTATTCATTTTTAATTTTTTTTTTAAAATTGGGCCTTCCTGGTGGTGCAGTGGGTTAGGTCTTAGCACTATGAAGCTATCACCAGCCACTGCATGCAGCAGGAGTTCGATCCCCATGCAGGGAGCTAACCCAGATGGCGCAGCAGACCTCTCCTGTCTCCTCTGCTACTTCCCTTAGCAGTGTATTCAGTAGATCCACCTGTCCTGCTCCCCAGTCTGTCTCTGATGAATTCTCTCACCTCCTGCCCCCCACAAACCTCAGGCCTGCACCCTAGCTCTTGTATGCATAAATAAATAAATCTTAACTTTTTAAAATTGAGTTAATTGGTTTAAAACACTGTATATGATTCAGAGGTATAGGTTCACACCTCTTCAGATGTGTATTACCATAACATTCAACACAAGGGCACCCATAGTTCTCTACCATAGTTAACTTTGAAAGAATTTTTTGTCCAAACTTTTCAATGTAACTGTTTTACATATGAAAACCATTTTGTTCTAATAAAATTGCATTTATATAATTCAAATACTTGAAATTATATATCCACATTTTTTCCCTATAAGTGTAATACTCTAGTATAATTCAAAAGATTTATTTCTTAAAAAGCATAATATGGAGAGAGCTCAATTATGCTATTTATACTATGTTCTGCCAAGTTTTATTACAATTAGAATTTTAGTGAGAAACAATCCCTATGGGGTTTTATTTTATTTTCACTTACAAAAATTTCTATTGAAGTACCATTGGTTTATATCATTGTTAGTATTTTGAAAGTATAGGTTTTAATGTATCTTTTTCCTCTCTGAGTGCCCTTTTTAATTCAGTCATGAATATCATTTGTATATATTAAATAATCAAAACCTAGACAATTTTGCTCTTTTAAAACACAGACCTACAGTAGTTTTACTTATTTCAGTTCTAAATGTAATAATCAAATGTATAACGTATTTACAACTGCATTTGAAAATTTTCAGTAAGAGTCAATGATTAGAGAGAAAAGTTTTGCCCAACTCACTGTATTTTTATGTAATGAAATTGTAACATTTTATATGGTATAACTGACCACAGACAAAATGTTATACTGAATATATGATTCACTAAATTTGAGGGATAAAGAGACATTAAAAAAATCTCTTTGATGATATACTTAAATATTTTTTGCTTTAATAGAAAGTATTAACATCCTATAATTGAGATATTCTAAAGCCAGAAATGTTATTCTTTAGTGTTTGGTTTCTTGTTTTTTGCTTATGTAATTATTATTATTTTTGCATATTGCACTAAAAGACAAAATTTGGCCAGACATTTTGCAAGCTAGTATTTATCTATTAAACTTTGGAAACTACTTTATGTTTTTGTGTAGAAAGCCAAAAGGATAATAGTAATTTGATTCAAGCCTTTGTATATTATCTCTAATGAGTACTATAAATTACCTCCAAATTCCTTAAATAGAATTTAATAGAAAGATTCTGCTTGGTGTGTCTACACAAAATACAATTAAGGTTTTATGACTTATTTCTATGTTGGAAGGCATCAGAAAGAAGAAACTAAATATTAACGTAAAACTTTAAAATTTAAACACTGAAATCTAAACTGTGACATGGTAAGCAGGCAGTTATATATGCCATTGATACTTACATGCCTTTGTTACCAAAATAATTAGCAATTGATTTTTGTCTAGAGTTTAACTCCACAGTTCCTAACCAAAGAATTATGTCAGCAACAATAAAAAATAAATTAAAAAAATAATGAATAACGTTCCTCAACTTTTACCAGAATTGTTTAGGTAATACTCACTAATGATCTATATAATAGGATCTGTGATTTCTGTCAAAGTTGTGTTTAAAAGTAAGTATGCAATTATTCAAGTATTAGAATAGTGCTTTTATTACCTGGAACCTCTTTTTATTTAAGTTCTTCTCTACTTTTTTTATTTTATTTTTATTTTATTTTTATTTATTTATTTTAATATATATTTTTTATTGTTATTTATCTTTTACATTTTGTATTCCCCTTGGGTAACCCACCACCAATTCACCCGTGATCCATCTCCGTGGTCCCTTGTGTTCTTTTCTATTCCATTTTGTGCCCTTATCCT